>JAVJIF010018753.1:0-92086 GCA_038442645.1 Agave tequilana | reverse complement strand
CCTCCAGAAAGTCATCTGATGAGCATGAATTTTTTGTCGTTGTCACTTCTTTGAACAAGATTGGTGAAGGGAGGATCTTCTTTTTGTTACTGTCACTTCTTTTTGTGCTGGTCAAATTTTGGGCAAGTTCAAATGGATGTAATGAAATTGAATCTTGATTTTCGTTCACGGAAGGAATGTGAATGGGTGAAAAATGATCGATTCAAGTTCAGAAATTATGGGAATCAAAACTGGCTCAAGAAAGTTACTTAGTTTAGGTAATACTACAGGAGTCGATATTGATTCAAGGATTGGACTCGAATCGCTAAATTGAAGCTCAGGTTAACATTCATCTTCAAGTTCAATTTAGGAAATGGATAACTTGCCAAACTGTAAAGAGGTTGATGTTGGTCAAGTTCAGGTGGTATGATGAAATTGAAGCAGGATTTCCCAAAATGACATTGATTAGTGAGTCGTATGAACATTTGGTAGACATGGGAAGTCAATCGTATTTGCATTATGCGCTCGGTCTCTTGCACGAATTCCATAGTTTTTTCCCACAATGATTTTCCTTTGAGTCGTTCTGGAAAAGAACTACATGAATTTTGGAAATTTTGTGAACATGATGAAGCTATCATTTTATCAAATTGTTTTTGAGCCTCTATCACTTCTTCCAAATTCCTTCCAAAGATGAAACAAGGGTGAACAAGAGGATGGTAAAAACACCGATGAAAAGATAAAAGAATTGCTTTTTAAAATAAGATAAAATAAAAACTCATGGCTACTAATACCAATTGCTCCACTAACCATGCTACCTCTTAATGATAGTTGCCTCACATTTGATCCTCGGCCATCACTAATCCTTGGCTTTAAGAGACGATACAAAGCATGGCAAATGAGATGATTCTTCACATTCAAACTTGCATCAAGAGCAAGCTAATACAAACATTAGTAGTCATCAAACCATTGAAAGAAAGCATGAAATAAGAGAGAGTTAGTGGTTAGCAAGTTAGCAAGTTAGATGTTAGAACCCATCATCATGAGCCATCAATGGCTCTTGCAAGAACAAGGCCTTATAGAGGCTACTCGATTCATGTGGATTATCAAGTAAGTGGTTAGATGGTTAGTAGTTAGTAGTTAGATTGCTATGAGAAGAAGAAAAGTTAGCCAAACAACATGTAGGAAGATGAAGGAGATTACATCGGAGAAGAAAGGAGGCACCTTTACATAGACTGTCACCATCTATTACATCAATCCCTCTCTATCTCTCTCTGAATCTCTCAGCCCTACTACAAGATCTAAAAAGAAATGAAAATACAAGAGAAATGATATGAAGAGCACCTACTACACTAACCTAAAACATAGAAAAAATCAGCAACTACTCCTAAAAATGAAAACTGCCTCATTCTGGCCCTCTACAGGGGTTTATATAGGCATAGGATGATTCCAGAAGACGAGACGGGGCCACGCGTCGAAAATCGACGCGTGGCCCCACCAAAGGGTCGCGGATCCGCGGCTTTTGCCGCGAATCCGCAGCCAAACCAGGGAGATATCTCCCTGGTTTGGTGCGGGGATCCGTCTAGGCTCCAGTAGCTTCCTGGTATATTCCATTTCAGGTGTTTTTGTCCGTATTTTCGTCTGACGTGCGCAAGAGTCTAGATTCGACGTATCTTCTAGATAATCCCTTTCTTGGCCTCCAAGTAATGTGGATTTAATTACCCTAAAATGGAATTAATTAGGCTCTTATTACTCCTTTACCCTTGAACTTTGGATTTACCTGCAATAGAGACCAAAATACGGTTTAGACGACGACAATTTATTCATAAATCAGTGGAAAAATGCGATATAATAATGCATAATTGTAGACTAATCAGGGTGAAGGCGGGGACGTAGAGCTGGGTGCTCAAACCTCGAAACAAATATCTGTGTTTGTGATTAGTTTACTTGTGTTATTTACTTGCTTTTTATTCATTCATATATTGTCAATCTATACTCTCACAACAAGATTGCATTGCGCACCTCAAACTCTATTTAGAGGAATCACGAGGAAGGAGTTCAGGGCCCTTCACAGGGTATTCGGCTTCTAATCTTACTTTGAGTGATCGTTGCATCATCTCATTTTTTTGTGCATTGATTAGCATAATCACCTATTCACCCCCCTCTAGGTGATTTCAGAGTATACATACATATCCCAAATATAAATGAGTCCATATAGAATATTGCATGAAAAGTAAGTGACTCTAGGATAGACATGTATATCTAAAGTTTTGGACAAAATTGACAATACATGAAGATAAACACCATTTTATGAAAACATGTACAAAAATAGGGAATACATGTTAAGATGCAAGAATCATCAAAATAAGGTTACACAAGTACATCTAATGAGTACAAGTGCACAAAAAAGTACAAACACATAATAATCAAATGTGGCTCACTAGTTATATAAGTATAAACACAGTTTTAACTAAAACTACATCTAAATAAGGAATAAAAAAATATGAAGTACAAAATCATAAATAAACATGATTATTATGGTAAATACACGTACTTTAGAGTCAGGATATACACAATAGCTAAACTATAGTGAGAACACAAAAATAATAGTTCATATAAACATGGGTGTATCTCAAGTACTATTTATGTATATCTCAAGTCTAATTGACATTGCATTCAACATAACAAACATGAAAAACATGAAAACCAATAAATGCTAAAACATTCGTATAAAAGCATGTAAATAAGATAAGGAGTTAGAGATAGTTACAAAATCAATAGGAACACACTCTATATCTCCAAATCCATGGTGGTCCTTCCACCAAACATCCTTAAAGGTGATGCATCGAATGTAATGTCCATCAAGCTCAAACGCATCCACCATCAAGACACTAAAATCCTCACGTCAAGTAAGAGCCCACACCTCATCAAATACAATAGGGGTGGATTTTGGTATCCATACTTTTTGGGTCCATGGGGGTTAGAACCTTTCCTAACACAAACAAACTTATTTGCAAAATTTAAATTATGTATTCTATCATAACAAAATTTTACAAGGTGGCCCGTAGTCCACAATGTGTACAAGTGTGCACATTAGCATACAAATCATGTGTGTGAGCATGATGAGCATGTGTCTACCGTGTTTTGTGTGCATGAATATGTGAAGTGTGTTTCTTAGAAACATAGATTCCAATCGTGTGTGGTTCATGGCACATTGGCTCAAAGTGGAGCCCAAACAATCTACACTCTTCTTTAAAGCACATATATCATTTTTAATAACTGAAGAAGATGTGGAGCAAGAAACATGTTTATCAATAGAAGAAGAGGCAATAGAAACATGACAAACATGAGCATCAAATTCATTTTTCAAAGAAGTGTTATCCTTTGAAACAAAATCTAATTCTTTTGAAATCATAACAATTTAATTTTTAAAGAATTGTTCTCTTTTAAAACAAAATTGAGTTTTGAAGACAAATTATTCTTCAAAACATCATCGCAATCATTTTTATTCTTTAAAATTTCGTTTTCTTTTAGAAAAAGGTCGAGTTGGATTTTCAAGGAATCTCTTTCACTAGAAATCTCAACCCTCTCTTGCAAAAACCATATTAAGTGTAGAAAATAAAATTTTTATTTTCTTCTTTTAAATTAACACTCTTACTTTTCAAAGCTTTGTACTTTGAAAGCAAGTTTTCACAAAACGTAGACAGTTCTTCATTTAATGCATGTGCATCCATGTTATCATCACAAGAAGAATTAGCACTATCATCTAGATGAGTTTCCAAAATTATCTCAAGGGAGTCATTCCCTTAGACCATGAAGCAAGCTTGGTCAGACTCTTCTCCACTAGATTCTTTCTCCATATATTTATCGTTTATAGCTCGGGAGAGGTGATGTATTCCACACTGCAAAAGCAGAATCACAATGAGAAATCATAAAAAATTGATCTTTACTAAGTGTGTGCCTAAGTGCCACTAAGGCTTGTGCATTAGCCTCTATATGCTTGTCATTACTAAGATAAGATTTCTTGGTGGTGACAAGGTAAACATGCAATCCTAGGGATTTAGGTATGCACTCATTTTAAACTTCATAAATCGATGTTGGTAACATATACATGAGAGGGGTCATGAAATCCATGTGTATGTAAACAAATATAGTAATTAGCTATAAAGAGGATCTTTAACTTAAGGTGGTTAAACCCAAATCAAGAGTATCAAGCTCTAATACCAATTGAAATACACCTAGAGGGAGGTGAATTGGTGTACTAGCTAATCTAAAGACAAATGATGCGGAATTTAAAACTCAATTGCAATACACTATGTGTAACCAAAGAGCGTAGCGAATTCCTCGTGAAGGGCTCTGGACTATCTCCTCGAGATTCCTCTAGATTAAGAGTGGAGGTGCTATATGAAGCTCTCTTGGTTCAACACAAGTATGGGCACACACACGTTATATCTAGCATATGAATATGTGCAATATAAAGTAATGCAAGATATAAGAGAGATAGAGTTAAGAGATAGTGGATCAAACGCAAACAACAAGATATGTTTGAGCTTCGAGCCACTGCTTTACGTCCCCGCCTTCACACAGAAGAATTTTCACTATGTCCACATAGGACCTTCCACAAAGGGACCTCCACTGAGGAATTACAACATTACACTTGGAGTACATGATTCCTCTCTTAAACACAATCACCTCTACACAAGAGGGATAGGCACAAAGCCAAAACACAATCACCTCTACACAAGAGGGACAAGGCACAAAGCCAAAACACAATCACCTTTACACAAGAGGGATAAGTCACAAAGCCAAAGCGCAACCATAATCACCTCTACACAAGAAGGATAAGCACAAAGCCAAAGCAAAGAAAAGGTTACAATCTTGGTGATCCAATGATCATAAACAAACACTTGGTGATCATAATAGACCACAAACAATTTTTCTCACATAATAAGATCCTATAGATAGGATTAGAGATGATAGCTCAAGTGTGAGAAAAATAAAGTGTTTGTACAAAAAAATAACAAAAAAAATACTTGAGAAAAATACTAGATAGATATTGTCACACCCCGCTTCCCAAAATATGCTGAAGCGGAGAGGCGACGCGAGTCAGCGACGCATATACGCAAGGAAATTACCTCACGTATACGCCCTAAGCCTTAAATAACCCGAAACAAGCTATAAATCAAAACTATAATGAATCATGATTGCTGCAATATCACATATAAGCATCCACGCATGATATCATATAAATAAAGAACTAGAATAACAACTGAATCTGATATATCGAGAATCAGGACATAACAGGAAGGTAAGAGATAAGAATATCAGAATCAAATAGGGAGAAACTCCAGCGCCTCGCGAAGCGTACGGTATCATCGAACACCTGAACAATAGAAACAAAACGTCCAATATCTAGACGTACGAATCCAGGGTCGTCAGAAAGTGACCTGGTGAGTGTGTATGTAAAGAGAAGTGCTCGTGCATATAAATAATGTGCACTGAATAATAACAAGATAAACTGCAGATAGAAGATAACTGAAGAACAACATGTTAAACAGATAACTGAAGGATAAGTGAATAACGTGTATGTAGATAAAAAGGCAACAAATACAACTGTAAACAAGCAACTGATGTCAAGATGTGTAACTTATCATATGTCACTAGTCTGGTTGGTTATTATTAACCTAACTAATGTAGTACTTAGTTATGTCTCATACTACAACCGTTTTCCACATATCAAACAAAGTTATTGTTATTGTAACTGCCCGCCAATGTACTGCATGTGTTTTGGAAGGTCACCATGCATGCCCGGTACACGGTCTGACACCCCTGGCGCTGAACCAGGACAAGCTGCACGGCTCTAATAACTGAGACCACAGCCCCACACGAATAGACAACTAGTGTGGCGTCAAAATCCGGGCATAGCCCTGACAACTGACAACTAAATAATTAGGTAGCCAGTACTACCTTGGTTCCCCGTGGTTGGAACCCACAACTCTGTACCATAATAAGTCCTTCCAAAATACACGACATGCATCATCAGGCAATTACCCCTGTCCCTAGGTTATGGTGTCTTTTATTAACAGGCAATCAATGTTATTTATGTAGCAGTAACTGATATCTCCAACAACTACTGATGTCAATACTAGCTGACAATCTGACAACTGACAACTGATATCTGACAACTAATATCTAACATCTTAAATAAGAAACTGGAGGTATAGACACTAACACAATGGTGTCACCGACAACTGGTAACTGATACAGATATCTACCAACTCCTATAAACTCTGAACACATCATATGATCACTAACAAATAATCTCACCAATAACTGATAAAGTGATGACTGCTATTTGATAACTCTGAAGTACAAGATCATCGATATCAACTAGATCACTATCATAAACTCAATCTCTATTAACTAAAGTAATCAATAACTATACATGAAGCACATGGTATGTCCTCGAGATCAACAAGTCAACGGATACCAAAATCATAACGAAGTAAGGGAATCATCCTCAAACAACATATGGTCTAGAATATCTACTTCTGATACTCAACATCAATAATATATCATCTAAATAAATCCCAAATACTCACAACTATAAATCCATATACTGATCTAAGTATCAAGAAATCCAACCTCTTAGTAAAGTAACATCATAACAAGTCCGCTGTCAATACCCAAATGAATCATCACCTAAGTAATTACCAAATGAAAGAATACTAAGTCTGAGAAGTACTCTACATGAAATATGTCATCTGTCCTCAAATACGAACTGGGCCAACTAACCAGTGGATCGAAACGGGTCACTGTCTAAGGTATATCGCTACTAGGCCTAAACCAATAACGACAAACTACTAACACATGAAATGATACTGATACAAGCTCCTATCAACTAAGTAAATAAAGTGAACAATCATGAATGACTCATTAAGTAATACAAGTAATCAAACTTATAAAATATAACAAAATGTCACATGAAATGATAAAAGTAACATGTAAATGCATACCGACAATGGTAAATACACAAGAACAAACACTCACATGAAATGACGCGGTTTTGAAACCAATCGCCGTCTGGTCTTCACTGCACGAACCGGTACTGATCTATGGATCATCCCATGGATCGGTCTTTGAATCGCCTGTGTATCGGATCCACAACGGCACGAATCTGGATTGGGTCCGGGTCTACTGTAGCTGGGTTCGGATCTCACCGAATAGGTTCGAAATGCTGCAACACGCAAGCGAACATACATATAAATATAAATATATACCTAACACCCACCCGAGCACACCAACACATACGTGTACATATGTGTACACCCACGTACACTTATACACATATACATATATATTTATATGCATACACATTTAATACACTCACGCAATACACACTTGCAACACACCCAAACACTATGTAAATTAGTAACCCCAACATTTAACTACACACACACACCCCCCCTATACACACCACTACTCATGCATACACCTATATTCACGTACTCATGCATATACATTCACCACACACGCACACATAATCACATTGCATTACATGCTATATATTTAATTAAAACACAACTAAATTCAAGACACTTACATGAATTAAAACCCATACACACGCACACATCCATGCATAAATACATGCATACACATGCATGCATACCACATCCACACTCACGCACACAACCATGCACATTTAATTGCACTTTCATATTATTACAAGTTTACCCTTACACTTATAAATGCACTAACCTCGAGGCGATTTGCGGCGCGCCGACGGAGGCTCTGGCGGAGGCATCGGGGGCCGCGGAGGAAGTCGTTGGATAGAGGATCTCACCGTGAAGGGTGTGGGTGCGTTCGCGCTCGTCGACGGCGATCTACGGAGTGACAGAAGATGGCTCGGAGGAGCTCCGGTTGGGGGAAGCTCTGCCAGGGGACTCAGCTGGACAGGCGCCACGGCAAGAGGAGGGATTAGGGGCTGTCGCGCGCCGAGGTAGGGGGTCACAAAGGAGAGGAGGTCGCGAAAGACTCTGGGGTGTCGTGGCCATCAAGGGGGAGATGACGTTGCCATGGGGGCTGGTGCTCACGGCTGAAGAGAAGGGCTGAATGCGCAGGGAGGTGTTTGGGTGGACTCCGGGCTGCCGTGTGTCTGCGCACTAGTGCAGGGAGTGCGGCAAGGGGGAGGCAGGCCTGGGCTACTGTTGGTGTGGCTGCGGGCCTGAGAGTACTCACGACTATTGTCGTGGTGTACCGTAGGCTGTGCGCAGCCAAGGAGGAGGCTAGGTGCTGGTGGAGTCGCAGGCCGGGGATGTGGTTGAAGAGGGGAAAACTAAGTTGTTGTTGAAAATGAGGAGGGATTGGATCTCAGGCTTGATGGTGTTGGCTTGGGGTCTCACACAGGTGGGCGTGAGGATGGTGGAGGTGAAGAAGAAGATGAAGGAAAGGAGGCGGCTGGAATTAGGAGAGGGAGGAGGAAATAATATTAGGTTTAGGGTTAATATTTAGGATTATATAGGGAGTTTAAGATAGTGGGTATTGGGTTATGGAGCTAATGGGTTAAGCTAATGGATAATGGGTATGGATAGGGTATAAATTAATGGGTACGTGTTTATGGTAGTGGGTTCTATAATGGGTATAGGGATCAATAGGTTAATGGGTATAGGTAAAAGGCTAGGGAAGAAGAGAGGAAAAGAAATAACAAGAACAACAACAACAACAACAATAATAATAATATAATAATAATAATAATAATAATAATTAACATATTAAAACTAATAACACTAATAATATTGGTACTTAATCCTAAAATAATAATAATACTAGATACAAATATAAATAATAATGATAAGAATAAGAATATAATAATAACAATAATAACTACTACTTAAAAATAATAATAGTGATAGTAGTTAATAATATTATTAATTAAAACTAGTAATAATACGTCAAGGTAATTTATCATATAATATCTAGAAAACAATTTGAACATTAGTATTATTAATAATCAGAAAAGAAGAAGTCATAAATTAAGTTAATTAATAAAAATAAATAGAATAATACATAAAGTAAAAATAAATACTGACAATAATAAAATTTATAATAACCATAGTAATAGGAAAGATTACTAATTAGTAATTAAAAAGATAACAAGCAATAATGGTAAATATATAAAGCCAAATTACCATTTAATATTCCAAAATAATTTATTTATTTAATAACACAATAAGTCAGAAAACAAGTTAATAATTAACAATAAAATAATTGGTAAATCAAAATAAATACTTTAAGAAAATAAAAATACAATATTACTAACTGGGGATATTACATTCTACCAACCTTATAAAAATTCGTCCCTGAAATTCAATAGAGCAAGAAATGGTAAAAGAATTCAAAATCAAAGGAGAAATAAACAAGCTTCACGTCGCTTCTCTGCACATTATAAATCCACCACGCTTCCGCTGCGCTACTCTGATTTCTGCTACCGGCTCCAACATGAAGTAACCAATTAAGAGATAGAGTCAAGGAATAGAATTAAGAAGGAGGATGAGAAGCAAGATGAAATCCAGATCACTCTAAAAGAAGAGTAGAAATTAAGGAAATCAAAAGATCAAATATAAGGATGTCCAAAAGAAGGACGATCAATTCCAAATGGACTGAATATCATAATATGAATGGTATATATATATATATTGCAGTGTAACTATAACTTGTTTCAAGTCACCGGTAAGAACTAAGTCTATCTTGCGAAATAAAAGTCAAAGATCAAGATCGCAAGTCGAAAACCTAGGCTCTGATACCAAGAAAATCCTGTCACGCCCCGCTTCCCAAAATATGCTGAAGCGGAGATGCGACATGAGTCGGCGACGCAAATACACAAGAAAAATACCTCACGTATACGCGCTAGGCCTTAAGTAACCCGAAACAATCTATAAATTAAAACTATAATGAATCATGATTACTGCAGTATCACATATAAGCCTCCACACATGATATCATATAAATGAAGAACTGGAATAACGACTGAATCTGATATATCGAGAAAAGGAAATAACAGGAAGACAAGAGAGATGAGAATATCAGAATTAGGGGGAGAGAGAGACCCCAGCTCCTCACAATATGTATGGTCTCATCAAACACCTGATCAATAGAAACAAAGCGTCCAATATCTGGACGTACGAATTCAGGGTCGTCAGAAAGCGACCTGGTGAGTGTGTGTGTAAGGGGAATACTCGTGTATATAAACAATGTGCACAGAATAATAACAAGATAAACTGCAGACAGAAGATAACTAAATAACATGATAAACATACAACTGAAGGTAACTAAATAACAATATGTATGTAGATAAAAAGCAACTATCACAACTGTAAACAAATAACTGATGCCAAGATGTATAACCTAACATATGTCACTAGTCTGGTTGGTTTTTATTAACCTAATTAATGTAGTATTTAGCTGTGTCCCATACCACAGCCGTTTTCCCACATATCAAATAAATTATCGTTATTGTAACTGCCCGCCAATGTAGTGCATGTGTTTTGGAAGAGTACCGTGCATGCCCGGTATCACGGTCTAACGCCCCTAGCACTGAACCAGGACAACCGCAAGGCTCTAATAACTGAAGACCACAACCCCACGTGAAAGACAACTAGTGTGGCGCTGTAATCCGGGCATAGTGATCATACACGTGCATTATATGTTTTCATATCATATGTGTCACATTTCTATATTTGTATTTAAACAAAACTCTGCTATTAATGTATTTTCATGTCCAGTGGCGTGTAGGGTAATTAAGAAAAAAAGAGAGACAGTGACAGATTTATCCAATTTAATCAAAAGTTCAAATCAAAGGGGATCGATTCAAATCTAAAGTTTATAAAAGCTATCTTATCTGAAAACTGAATATATCAGATAAGATAATATCATCTCATTTCAAAGGAAAAACCGGATTGTTTGAAGACCCTATCTATTTTGCTGAAGATAAATAAATATCTTATCAATTCTAGAGGACAAATTGAAAATCCAAGAGGATAAATGGATAGAGAGAAGATCAACAGATGTGATGAAGTAATTTAGATTCAGATTCAGGCTGGATATAGTTTAGCATTTTAATCATAACTTTCGCTACCAAAATTCAAATCTGATGATTTAAGATGCTACAGAAAGAAGACTTAAAGGATACAATGCTTCTGTTGATCACTCTTTCCAATGTTATCATTTGATAAGTGATATTCAGCAATCAACACGCCAATAAGCGACAGATCAGAATTGAATTTCTGGATAAATCAAATCAAGTTGGGAGATAAGGAAAGAATTCAAATTCAGAAATATCCAGCTCTTTCTATCTTCATACGCTTTCTATTCCTCTAGTTTTCTCCTATAAATACCCTCATACCTCGAAGGCAGAAAGGGCACCACTTCTGAGAGAGCTTTACTTTAGATTTTCTTTTCTTCTTCAATGTAATTTTTTTAATTTATTTTTCTTTTTAGCTTAGGTTAGAAGTGTTACATGATAAAAAGAGAGGAAGAGTTATTGTATAGTGACACTATTGTAATGTTTTCTTCAAGAAGCTTATATTGAAGGTGACAATCAATGGAGGTTTCTCACTTTTCTTCATTGTGCTTGATCTCGCCAAAGCCTTACTTTCCTTTATTCTTTTCTATTACTTTGCTTTACTCCATGCTAAGGTAAATTTCATTATGATTCAACAGTAGAGGTAAATATTCTTCTTTTATTTCTTTTTATTTTTGATTTTGCATCAACACTTTTCTTTATCTCTTTTTGCTTCTTTTTCTTTTATAATTAAAATAAAACATTTCCACCATCTCTTCTTCTACCATCTTCTCTTAACTTAGCTTAATATTTTATTTTCTTTTTATAAACTGAGAAGATAAGTATTAATTAGTTTTTGTAAATTAAAAGAAGAAACTTATATAAAGCTTCCATCGCTGTCCCTCCTTGTGGATCACGACCCGTTAGCTCTAAGCTACATGGTAGTATTGAGGACCTAGCACTATTCTAAATTTCTGTATTGTTTGTGCAGGTTTGGCTCGATCAAAATTTTGGCATCATTACCGGGAAGGGACGGTAAGTTTTCTTTCTTTTTAATTTACTTTAACGAATTAATCCCTTTTTCTTTTTTTTTTGGTGTACAGGGGCTAATTACAGAAAACTAGGAGCTGCAGTGGACATATTGGTACTCTGTGCCTCTATCCAAGAAGGCAGAGCATCAGAGCTCACAACTGTGATGAACTACTAACTGTACTCTTGCAGTTTGCTTTTCAGAGAATAGCTCTCTGCAGTTATTAGTTTATCTGTTTAACTCACTCTGTACATATTTTTAATCAACAGTAACTTGATGCTTTCGAAATGCTAAAAAATGTTTAGACACTTGCATCTTAGGGCATCTGTCTATTTCGTTTCTTTACATTACTGTTAAAGAGTGTTGGAGCAAAGGTATGTATGCATTGCATATAGTTAGGAAACATATTTTGAGTGATTCATATTGCTTGAATATTACCTTTTGCTTTATACTTGTACACTGCACTAAAAAGACTAAGGGCATATCCTTAAATAAGATAAGGTAGGAAAGTCATTACCCTTCCTTTGCCTAAAAATCATCTCCGTACTCACTAATCCAGCCTAACTTAAAATTAAGTAGATGTTAGCCCTAGGGACATCTTGGACTCAAATAGGGATTGAGCTAGGGGGAAGTTGTTAGAAGTTGACTCTTGCCAAATCATTGTCTAAGTTGGGGATTGAGGGGCGAAACCCCGAAGGCTGGTAGTTTGGCATAATTAGGCCCGTTGCTTAGGCACAGATACCTTCCACCAATCTTGCCCCTACCTGGCCGATTAACTTGTGGTCAGGTTCTGCAATATACCTCCTGTGGATAATTAACAGTTAGGAGTCGTCTCGGTCTAAGCTCTACCCTAACATAGGCTAGATTTTTTATTTTCTTGTTTGTTTATTTGTTTGTTTTTGTTTGTTCTTGTGAAAATAGATTATAATTATAATTATTCTGATTATAACTCAAATCCATATTTCACCCCAACTTCTTTCAATTCAGATATTACCAACCCGGCATTACATAACTCTAACCAACCAAGTATGCCAGATTGGTCTTATCCGAATCAATATATGCCCCAATCCTAGTATTATGAATAAGAATGGAACAATCATCATCACTCTTTACCAAGTCAGTGGGGATACAACTCCCCCGAGTCTTACTATCAACAATCTTACCAACAAACAACTTCATATACTCCATATCAAGATGAACCTTTTGAAGAAAAATCTTCTTTAGAAAAGACTTTTGAAGCCTTTTTCGAGTCCACCCGACAAGTACAAATCCTAGCGGACTTAATTCTCCCCAACAATCCCAAATCCAAGATCCTTACTCTAATTTTCAACTCTAACCACAACAAGAAGAACCGGTTGACTTCGAAAAGAATATGGAATTCATAATTCAGTCCCAAAGTGATTGTATTCAATTCTAAACGGATTGTCTCAAATCTCTTAATAGGTTCGAAGTAAAAGTGAGTAATTTGGTCAACACAATTAATGATAAAAATGAGGAAACTCTACCTAACACATTTTCGACTATTTCTGATTCTCCTAGCCATATTGATGAAGAATCATGGTATCTTGGAGATTTTAACCAAGATTCGATTTCACCACATAATTTTGAACTTGACCAATATCAACTCATTGACAAATTGGCAAGTTTTTATTTCATTGAGATTGAACTTGAAGATGAATGTGACACTGATTTCCAATATTGTGATTCAATTCCACTTTTTAAATCTATGCTGACTCCGATATCCTTACCCGATTTGGACCCAATTCCGAAGCTAACACTGATTCCTATCCCTATAGAGCTTAAACGTGAACTACCTATGTTGGATAGTCACATTCTATTGTTGGGAAATGAATGTGAACTTGAATTCTATGATTTGGACCAAACCCATGAACCAACTCTGACTCTCGAACCTAAACTTGACTTGAGTTTTATTCCCGAGTCAGTATTGGTTCCTATTCCTTTCATTGTTAAGCCTAAATTATCCATTTCAAAAAATCACATTCCACTGTTGGACTAAGGTTTAGATCAATATGACTCCGTGATGATATTCCAAGATTGGTCATATAACTGGGAAAATTTTCATGCTAGGATCTTGCATTATCCTATTCATATTGGGGATTATAAAAATGTTAAAAGGAAAGAGGTTATGAAAGGTGGGTCCCATGAAAATCTATTGTATCTAAATTTGGCAGAAACGCTTAGCCCAATGAGACCACACTGGAACCACCACCTTGAGGTGAAATTTTCCTTCCCTTTCTCCTTTTTAATGTATTATTGCATTTCATTCATACATTGAGGACAATGCATGAGTTAGGTGTGGAGAGGGTTTCCTAACATACTAACTTTACTAATTTAAAAAAAATTCTCTCTTTAAAACTTTTTGAAAAGGAAAATAATACTTCGACTTATTTTTCTAAAAATTAAGCTAATTTTAAGGAATAAGAGGATCATAATTAGGATTTCTTATACTTGGTCAAAATAAAATTATTTGTTGATTTTGAGGTTAGGAAGAAAAATTGAAAAAGTAATTTAATCTTGATTTTTACCTTAATGAGATATGCACAATTTATACACTTACACACTTAGGGTTCTAAAACAAAGATTCTTATGCTTTACAAAAAAAATTATTACATAAAAATTCTCTGATTAAGCTGGATATTTGTGCCTCATAAAGCATAAGTATTCACGCCTAAAAGTGGTTCAAATAAATAAAATCTTTAGTTTTGTGACCTTATTTGCTCGAGTCCTAAGTCTTTAGGGTGTTTTCTCACCCGGTGCGCTAAAACCATCTGGTTTGGGAGTCACCGACGAAGGCTCGTACATGGGCGAATTAGAAAGCCTAATAGAGCTAAGGAATATTACCGCCATAAATGTTAAAAAAATAATATATATATATATATATATATATAATAATAATAATAATAATAATAAGGCATAAGAGTTAGAGTTGAAGAATCCCGAGTCAATTTTTACGGTCACAAGGCGCATATGGCTTAGGGAAAAATAATGGACTATATGAGAAATACAATTTTAATCCCTACCTTGATTGAAAACAATTTTTCGAATAGAGACTAAGTTTAGGAATGACTAAGTTTTGATAATCATATGACTTATAGATTACTTGAATTTTTACATTAATACTTCAAATATTTTTTTCCTTCAAAATGCATTTTCGAAAATACTAACACTTTATTTCTTTTTCTTCATGGATATTATGGGTGTAATCTACTGAAAACCCCTACGAGACAAAACTCATCCTCTAAGGGTAACCTAGAGGTTTAACGGCTTGTTGCACGTGCTATGTGCAACCGTGATTTCTACGAAAGTGAGTTAGGTAAAGTCAGTTTAGTTTTTTTTCATTTCTCTTTATTTTGCTCGAGGACGAGCAAAAGATAAGTGTGGGGGTGTGATTATACACGTGCATTACATGTTTTCATATCATATATGTCACATTTCTGTATTTATATTTAAATAAAACTCTGCTATTAATGTATTTTCATGTCCAATAGCGTGCAGGGTAATTAAGGAAAAAGAGAGAGATTGACAGACTTATCCAATTTAATCAAAACTTCAAATCAAAGGGGATCGATTCAAATCCAAAGGTTATAGAAGCTATCTTATTTGAAAACTGAATATATCAGATAAGATAATATCATGTCATTTCAAGGGAAAAACGGATTGTTTGAAGACCCTATCTGTTTTGCTAAAGATAAATGAATATCTTATCAGTTCTAGAAGACAAATTGAAAATCTAAGAGGATAAATAGAGAGAAGATTAACAGATGAGGTGAAGCAATTTAGATTCGGATTTAGGCTGGAAACATTTTAGCATTTTAATCATAACTTTTGCTACCGAAATTTAAATATGATGATTTAAGATGCTACAGAAAGAAGACTTAAAGGGATACAACTCTTCTGTTGATACTCTTTTCAATTCTATCATTTGATAAGTGATATTCAGCAATCAACACGTCAACAAGCTGCAGATCAGAATTGAATTTCTGGATAAATCAAATCAAGTTTGGAGATAAGGGGAGAATTCAAATTCAGAAATATTCAGCTCTCCCTATCTTCATATTCTTTCTATCCCTCTGGTTTTCTCCTATAAATACCCTCATACCTTGAAGGCAGAAAGGGAACCACTTCAGAGAGAGCTTTTCTTCTTCAATGTAATTTTTATTTTTATTTTATTTTTCTTTTTAGCTTAGGTTAGAGAGAGTTACATGATTAAAAGAGAGAAAGAGTTATTGTAGAGTGACACTATTGTAATTTTTTCTTCAAGAAGCTTATATTGAAGGTGACAATTAATGGAGGTTTCTCACTTTTCTTCATTGTGCTCGATCTCGCCAAAGTCTTGCTTTCATTTATTCTTTTCTATTACTTTTCTTTACTCCATGCTAAGGTTAACTTCATTATGGTTCAACAGTAGAGGTAAATATTCTTCTTTTTTTTTTTTTTTTTTTTGATTTTTTGCATCAACACTTTTCTTTATCTCTTTTTGTTTCTTTTTCTTTTATAATTAAAATAAAATAACACCACCATCTCTTCTTCTACCATCATCTCTTAACTTAACTTAATAGTTTTATTTTATTTTTATAAACTGAGAAGATAAGTATTAATTAGTTTTTGTAAATTAAAAGAAGAAACTTACATAACTCTTTCATTACTGTCCCTCTCTGTGGATCACGGCCCGTTAGCCCTAAGCTACATGGTAGTATTGAGGACCTAGCACTGTTCTAAATTTCTGTATTTTTTTGTGCAGGTTTGGCTCGAATAGCCCTGACAACTGATAACTGAATAATTAGGTAGCCAGTATTATCTTGGTTCCCCATACTTTGAACCCACAACTCGGTACCATAATAAGTCCTTCCAAAATACACGACATGCATCATCAGGCAATTACCCTTGTCCTGGGTTATGGTGTCTTTTATTAACAGGCAATCAATGTGATTTAATATGTAGTAGTAACTGATATCTCCAACAACTACTGATGTCAATACTAGCTGATAATCTGACAACTGACAACTGATATCTGACAACTGAGTAATTGAAAACTAATATCTGACACCTTAAATAAGATACTAGAGGTATAGCCACTAACACAATGGTGTCACCGACAACTGGTAACTGATACAGATATCTACCAACTCCTATAAACTCTAAACACATCATATGATCACCAACAAATAATCTCACCAATAACTGATAAAGTGATGACTGCTATCTAATAACTCTGAAGTATAAGATCATCGATATCGACTAGATCACTATCATAATAACTCAATCTCTATTAACTGAAGTAATCAATAACTATACATGAAGCACATGGTATGTCCTCGAGATCAACAAGTCAACGGATACCAAAATCATAACGAAGTAAGGGAATCATCCTCAAACAACATATGTTCTAGAATATCACTTCTGATACTCAACATCAACAACATATCATCTAAATAAATCCCAAATACTCACAACTATAAATTCATATAACGATCTAAGTATCAAGAAATCCAATCTTTTAGTAAAGTAACATCATAACAAGTCTGCCATCAATACCCAAATGAATCATCACCTAATTTTTTACCAAATGAAAGAATAACAAGTCTGAGAAATACTCTACATAAAATATACATCTGTCCTCAAATACGACTGGGCCAACTAACCAGTGGATCAAAAGGGGTCACTGTCTAAGGTATATCGCTACTAGGCCTAAACCAACAACTACAAACTACTAATACATGAAATGATACTAATACAAGCTCTTATCAACTAAGTAAATAAAGTGAACAATCATGGATGACTCATTAAGTAATACAAATAATCAAACTTATAAAATCTAATAGAATATCACATGAAATGATAAAAGTAACATGTAAATGCATACTGACAACGATAAATACACAAGAACAAACATTCACATGAAATGATGCGGTTTTGGAACCCAATCGCCGTGGTCTTCACTGCACGAACCGGTACTGATCTACAGATCATCCCATAGATCGGTCTTCGAATCGCCTGTGTATCGGGTCCACAACGGCATGAATCTGGATTAGGTCCGGGTCTATTGTAGCTGGGTTCGAATCTCACTGAACGGGTCCGAAATGCTGCAACACGCAAGCGAACATACAAATAAATATAAATATACACTTAAATCCCACCCGAGCATACCGACACAAATGTGTACACCCACGTACACTTATACACATATACATATATATATTTATATACATACACATTTAAATACGCTCACGCAACACACACTTGCAACACACCCAAACACTATGTAAATTAGTAACCCCAACATTTAACTACACACACACACACCCCCCCTATACACACCACTACTCATGCATACACCTATACTCACGCACTCATGCATATACATTCACCAGACATGCACACATAATCACATTGCATTACATGCTATATATTTAATTAAAACACAACTAAATTCAAGACACTTACATGAATTTAGACCTACACACACGCACACATCCATGCATACACATGCATGCATACCACATCCACACTCACGCACACAACCATGCACATTTAATTACACTTCTATATTATTACAAGTTTACCCTTACACTTATAAATGCACTAACCTCGGGGTGATTTCTGGCGCACCGACGGAGGCTCTGGTGGAGGCATCGGGGGCCGCAGAGGATGTTGTTGGATAGAGGATCTCACCGTGAAGGGCGTGGTTGGGTTCGCGTTCGCCGACGGTGATCCACGGAGTGACAGAAGATGGCTCGGAGGAGCTCCGGTTGGGGGAAGCTTTGCCTGGGGACTCGGCTGCACAGGGACCACGACAAGAGGAGGGGATTGGGGGCTGTCGCGCGCCGAGGGAGGGGGTCGCAAAGGAGAGGAGGAGGTCGTGGAAGACACCGGGGTGCCGTGGCCATCAAGGGGGGATGACGTTGCCATGGGGGCTGGTGCTCTCGGCTGAAGAGAAGGGCTGAATTCGCAGGGAGGTGTTCGGGTAGACTCCAGGCTGCCGTGTGTCTGCGTACGGGTGTAGAGGAGTGCGGTAAGGGGGAGGCAGGCCTGAGCTGCTGTTGGTGCGGCTGCGGGCCTGAAAGGTACTCACGGCTGTTGCCGTGGTGTACCGTGGGCTGTGTGCAGCCAAGGAGGAGGCTAGGCGCTGATGGAGTCGCAGGCCGGGGCTGTGGTTGAAGAGGGGGAAACTCAGTTATTGGAGATGAGGAGGGATTGGATCTCAGGCTTAATGGTGTTGGCTTGGGGTCTCACACAGGTGGGCGTGAGGATGGTGGAGGTGTAGAAGAAGATGAAGGAAAGGAGGCGGTGGAATTAGGAGAGGGAGGAGGAAATAATATTAGGTTTAGGGTTAATATTTAGGAATATATAGGGAGTTTAAGATAGGGGGTATTAGGTTATGGAGCTAACGGGTTAAGCTAATGGATAATGGGTATGGATAAGGTATAAATTAATGGGTACGGTTTATGGTGGTGGGTTTTATAATGGGTATAGGGATCAATAGGTTAATGGGTATGGGTAAAGGGCTAGGGAAGAAGAGAGGAAAAGAAATAACAAGAACAATAATAATAATAATAATAATAATAATAATAATAATAATAATAATAATAATTAACATATTAAAACTAATAACACTAATAATATTGGTACTTAATCCCAAAATAATAATAATAATAGATACTAATAATAAATAATAATGATAAGAATAACAATATACTATTACTTAAAATAATAATAGTGATAGTAATTAAAAATATAATTAAAACTAGTAATAACACGTAAAGGTAATTTATCATGTAATATCTAGAAAACAATTTGAACATTAATATTATTAATAATCAGAAAAGAAGAAGTCATAAATTAAGTTAATTAATAAAAATAAATAGAATAATAATAAAGTAAAAATAAATACTGACACTAATAAAATTTATAATAACTATAGTAATAGGAAAGATTACTAATTAGAAATTAAAAAGATAACAAGCAATAATGGTAAATATATAAAACCAAATTACCATTTAATATTCCAAAATAATTTATTTATTTAATAATGCAATAAGTCAGAAAACAAGTTAATAATTAACAATAAAATAATCGGTAAATCAAAATAAATACTTTATGAAAATAAAAATATAATATTACTAACTAGGGATATTACATATATGAAAATAAGGATCAAAACCAATTTCCTAAAGACTCTTTTTTCTTTGATTTTTCTAATACTTTAAAAACAAATAAAAGATAAAACTTTTTGGCTCAAAAACTCTTTTTAAACTTGTTTCAAAACACTAAAAAGATTGGAAGAAAAGCTCTCAAAAAATCTTGATGAAAACAACCCAAGAGAACCCCTTTATATAGGCTCTCAAGAGCCATTGGCAGCCATAAAAGGTCATTTTTGACCTTCCGGTCGACCAGCCGGTCGACCGTCCAACGGTCATATTTCTGACCATTGAGCCACCGACCGGCTGCCCAGTCGACCGCCTAAGACAAAACTCGCCCACCGGTCGACCGCCCGGTCGACCGAGCCTAAAGGCACTCAGCTTGTTGGTCGACCACCCGGTCGACCGGCGTTACCTAAGAGTTGGGTAGTTACAGTTGGTTGACCGCCCGGTCGACCGGCCTTATAGGATGGCCTTGTGCATGTTCTTGTGCACATCAGTCGACCGGTCGGTCGACCGTTAGCAGGCTCAGGCTGGATTTTAAGGGTATGAAGCTTTGTCCTTTTAACTTCTATAAAATCCCATAAATTCTGATAATTTCACAAAAATACATTCTTATAAATATTTAAAGAACAAATATGTGTCACCAAAAATCAATACATATTACAAACTATTTGAACTATTTTTGTGATATAAAAATTAAGGTTAAACACAAAATCGATATTTTCCGAAAACCAAACTTTGCATTTTTCCCAAACTTGTATAAATACAAAACAGGATATTTAAACTCTTTTGAAGCATACAGTATATGGATAGAATCTAATACATATATAAAAGATATATCTATGTTTTTGATATTAAATCCAAAATAAGTTTTGTTAATTGCAAAACTCTAAATACATGAAATCAAAATAACTTTTTCTAAATATATGAAGCATAGATGTATGTAAATGAAATCTAATATACATTAAACCATGTAAACATGCTTTGATTTTACCTATTCATGAAAACCATATATATGTATATTTGAAATCCAAAACCAGTTAAACCGAAAACCAAACGTATTGAACTTGTGTGTGTGTGAACTTGAGCATATCAACAATAGTCTATCTTTATACAAGATCTAAATACAAAGTTAACTAAACAAACCGAGGTCTTCTTTTAGAACTCCTTCTCCAAGCCGACTCGATTCAAACACGATCTAAAGAGCTTGACTCCATTCGAGTGCTAGATGCGATCTTGAGCGAGCTCTTGAATCTACACGTATTAGCTCCAAAACTCCTTGTTGAAGCTAAGCATGTACTAAGATCTTGATACTAAATCTGAAACTATATAAATACAAGATCATTAGTACTATGACTACATGAGTTAATCATCATCAAAACTAGAGTGATGGGCCTTTGGGCCAACAGTTTCTGTAGGCTGTCTAAAAATTACTGAAGACAAAACCTCAAACGCAGGTGTCATTCCAACGTGAGAGTCGCGTTTCCATACAAATGCAAGTGTTGCGCTTCATCAACAATGCAGCGCTAAGGTCGCGTTCTGTGCTAAACGCAATGGTCACATTACTCTTCAACACACAGACCTCAGAGTCGCGTTTCAACACAAATGCGAGTCTGAGTAACTTAGTGCGAGCCTGTGAGCTCCGTGTTTCAACACAGATGCAAGCCTGTGAGCCCCGCGTCAGAATGAAGTCCGTGTTTTCTGCTGTAACTGATAGCCACCAACTTGGTCAATTGACACTATGTTTTTCTCCACATAATGGGGAATGAATCCCTATTATGGAGTGATTTAAGGGGTAGTTACATCCCAAGAATCCCTATAAATAGTTATAAATAGTTAAAGGGAAGGGTTCAACATTTTTGGATTTTGCCTTTGTGCTTGATTAAAAATTATTGATTTTTGTGGAAAGCTTCAAAACATTGGCTTGAGAAGAGAGAAGAGAAAATTCTAACACTTGCTGAGTTGAAGAAGAATTTTAATCTCTTTGAGATTGTTAATTACTGATTAAAGTTTCATACTTTATCAGTGTGTTTTAAACGAGAAAAAGAAGAAGATCCGTAGATCAAACATTCAATTTGGCTCGTCAACGGAGAACAAGATTCACTCTCCCCCGCTATACAAACAACCTGACATTAAACAAAGGGGAGATCCACTCAAAACTCTCCCCTCTTCTGTAATCGGAAATCATCTGCTGTAATTTTTTCTTCCAATCAAAGAAATATTACTTCGAATTTTTCCGGTCCAACAGACCATCCCATTTTATGAATCTAAAAGGAATTTCTCAGAATTTATTGATTCTGCATTTATAGACCGCGGATTCTGATGGGCCAAAAGTAAATAAAGATTCAACCCAACAAACTCAGCTCATCAATGTTTAGGGCAAGAGGAAGACAACACGTACATGTACTTTCCTACATCCCTCCACGGTATGACATTACATCCATTTGCTGTTTCTATTGTGCCTTTGCCCAACTCACATTGCCTGGTGCAGAGACGCAACAAAATGAGATCTATCTTGTACCTTGAACCATAAATTTCTAAAGGCCCTTGTAGAAACTGGGAGGTCAGTTTGTGTCGGTTCACAACCTCAATAGCATATTAATATCCTGTAGGATGTTGGTGAGATGCATTATTTTATCTATTGTAAAAGTTTATCGGTGATATCTTAGTGAATGATATACGAGATAAGTTTTAGTCGTTGAATGATGTTGTCGGACATGAGTCTAATAACCATCAGTTTGACAACTCATATTATGGCCATCCTAGAAAACTCAACACGTTTAACCTCAATGTTATAACAGAAGTATTGAGGAAGCCAAAACACGCACTTTTAACTCGTGATTTCAAAACATACACTTTCGTGCACGGTTTTTCCCCGATCAATGCACAAACGGTCGACCGCCCGGCCGACCGGCAGTTGTACAAAACCACTGCACTAGAATAGTCGACCGGTCGGTCGACCGACCCAACACAAAAACTAAAGTGAAGAAAGAATTTGTCATAAAATCTATTTTTAAATATTTCAAATAATTTTGAAATTTGGTTTGGCAACACATAGGCTAAGAAATATATGTTGAAAACAAAATCTGAAATTTTGAATAATATAAACATGTATCAAAAATCAATTTAGTGAAATATAAAAAACAAAAAATAGATATGAAAACTTGTGTTTTGTGTGTGAGACTTCTTGAGCATTAATTCTACATTTTACACTTTAACAAACTATTTTCTTATATAGGTTCAATATATCTTCAAGCAATCTTCAAGTGAGTTTCTTCAAAACGTCAATCTTGATTGTCCTAACTTGAATCCCATCCTTAATAAACTTAAGACTTCAAAACTTTTCTTTTGAGGAATAAATACTTTGAATCCTCTTGAATCCTAAAAAGTACTTAAGCACTTGAAACTTGATTAGTACTAAATAACTACATAAATTTTGTTATCATCTGTAATAACCTTGGTCTAAAATACTATATTTTTTAAAATATTTATTTTATTTTACTGGTTACTTTGTTATTATTTATTAACTTAATTTATAGTACAAATTATTTTAAGATCGTAAATGGTATTTTGGCCTTATATGTATATTTAGCATTATTAAGTATTATCATTTTGTTTACTAGCTAGTATTTTTCTCATTATTATTATTACTATTATTATTATTGTAGTTTCTATTATTACTAGTATTGATATTGTAGGATCGTTGAGATAAGGACTAATTGCGGAATTATCTCTTGTAGGCAAGTATAGATCTGAAATAACTCAAGTCAACACAAATCTAAAACTAGAAGGATTAGCGTTAAGTAAATAAACAAAATAAATAACTTGCATGTAAAGGAAAATAAATCTCAGAAATTGACAAACGCAAACAAAGAGATTTATCCTGCTTCGGTCCTTGTGACCTACATCCAGTCCCCAAGCCACCCGCTTGAGATTTTCCTTTAACCTTGATTTTGTCACCCAAAATCAATACAACATGTACACCACTTGTCGAATCCCCTTCGCCAAATGTGTACACCTTCTCTTCCACAAAGAGAACACCTTTTACCTTTGTACAACTGCCTCTACAACCAAGAAGCCTCCCGTGTACAATGGTCACCTTGTACAACTTGCCTCTTCAACCAAGAAGCCTCCCGTGTACAATGAACACTTTGAGAATTACAACTCTTTTCCTATAGCCTTGATACTGAATGTGTATGTGGACAAGGTACAGTATAGGAAACAAAACTTCAGAAGACTTCACAATAGGAATTGGCTTTTGGTGAAGACTGAAGTTAGGAAAACAGTTTTCAAATTTTCAGATTTTGACTTTTGGAAAACTGATGGAAAATCTTGGTTAATTCTTAACTTTGGCCTTTGCAATAACTTTCCTATTTATAGCTGAAGACTAGGGTTAGTTAGGGTAGTTATAGGTGCAATTTGAATCAAAGGAACGTTGGAAAACGTTGCACAAAAGACCACATAACAGAAACTGTCCTACAGTCAGAAACTGCCTATAGTCGACTTGCCCATAGAGTTAGTCGACTAGACAAGGCAAATTTCCTTCTATTAGTCGACTAGGTTTAGCTAGTAGTCGACTAGGGAAATGTCTGTTGACTTACAGGTTTCTGTTTAAGTACCTCAAGTCGACTGCAACTAACTTTAAGTCGACTTGGGCCAAGTATTAGTCGACTAGGGACTTTGGATTAGTCGACTAGAAAAGTCTATTAGTCGACTTGGTTTACTGTTTGGTCGACTAATTCAGAAACAGAGAGTTGGGTCAGATTCTGGACACTTGACTAGTCGACTTGGGTTTGGATCAAGTCGACTACACATGGGATTAGTTGACTTGACTTAGGTATGAGTCGACTAATGGACCAAAGAAGTGTGTGTTTGTGTCAAGGCTTTTACATGCTATTCCACATATACAACCCACACTCTATCAACTCTTCTTGGTACATCTTGATCATGTCGGACTCTTGATTCGTCATGTGTTAGAGCTCCAAATGAATTTGATCTTCACGAACGTCTTCATCGAAATAGGTTCCAACATTCTCCCCCTTTTTGATGACGACGCTTTGTGTGCACAAGTCCTCCCCTTGCAGAAAATATGTTATCTTTTCCTCCTCCTGCAGAAATTATAACAGATAGAGAAATATTTTGTTCTCCCCCTGCAACAAATATATTAGTACATATATACATAGTTGATCTTTATCAAATTTTTTATATGGTACCTGCAAGATAAACGTTAGTTGGTACCAAATATAAAAGATCATATCTAACCTTTAGGACTCCAAATCCATTTAGAATTTGGTTTCCACCTGTTAGTATATACATAATTGCAAGAATCACATATATCATGCATGTATGAAGCAATATATGTATTTTTATCATAAACATTTAAGTTCTTTGGAATCCATATAAACTTACTTTTCTTAGTCTTACTTTTTACAAAATAACTATATGGATGATTATAACATGAAGATTTTGCAATAAAACCAATACCATGATTATCATGTGACAAATTCTGAAAAGATAATAGATCATTTAATTTTTCTTTTCCTTTATTAAACTTAGTCACATTTTGCATAAGATCTTCATATTTCTTTTTGAAAACTAACATGTCTTTATCTAATATAGAAATTCTATCATTCAAAGACTTAGTTTCCGTTTTCAGAAAAATATTTTCTTTTATAAACTTCTCATTTTCAGTTTTCAAGAATGATATGACATTTTCAGTTTCATCTTGTTGAGAATTTATAGAAGAACATTGTAATGCATAAACAGAATTTTCCTATAAAAGTTTCTCATTTTCTTTTAACAAAAATCTGTTTTTAGTTTTTCATTTTTCAGATTCATAAATAACTCATTAAATGCATCAGAGAGTTCAGAAAACGATACCTCTTCATCTTCTATGGCCATATAACATAAGTTAACATGTTCAGGGGATTCTTCTTCATCAGAAGATGAGGAATCACTATATTCTGAAGATGCTTCGTAGTTCTTCTTCTTTCTGAACTTCTTACTCTTGTACTTATCTTTCTTCTTGAGCAAAGGGCAATCCATCTTCATATGTCCTGGTTTATCACAATTAAAACACTTGAATTTACCTTGCTTAAGAAATTTTTGAACTTCTTTGAGAGCATTGCCATCTCCTCTTCGTCATCATTGTCCGTGTCGGAAGATGCATGGAAGGCGAGTTCTTTCTTCTTTGAATGGTGTTGTCGTTCGTCCTTCTTCCTTTCTTCTAACTGCACTTCATATGCCATTAGATTACCGATTAGGTTTTCTAATGTCATAGTTGAGAGATCATTCGCCTCTTCAATGGCGGTTGTCTTCTTCTCCCATTCTGGTGTGAGTGCACGAAGGATCTTTCGAACCCTTTCGACTTGGGTGTAGTCCTTTCCAAGGGATGCAAGAGTATTGGTGATGTCGGTGAATCTTGTAACCATTTCGGATATGGTTTCATTCTCCTCCATTTTAAATAACTCAAACCTGTGGACAAGAACAGATATTTTAGATTCCTTAACTTTATTAGTGCCTTCGTGTGTTACCTGAAGAGTATGCCAAATTTGATGTGCAGAAGTTGCTGTTGAAACACGGTTGAACTCTTCTTTGGTTAGGGCACAGAATAGAGCATTCATCGCTTTGGCGTCAAGGTTCGCGTTCTTCTTTTGATCTTCACTCCAAGCGTTGTAGTTGGTTGTGGGCTTGGTGTACGATGCTTCTACGATGTTCCAAAGGTCGTAGTTGAGCGATTGCAAGTATATCTTCATTCTACACTTTCAATAGTTGTAGTTGGTTCCGTCAAATAGCGGTGGACGTTGTGTAAAATGTTCTTCTTTGAATTGGGATGATGAGAACTCCGTTGCCATCTTTGTTGTTGTTGACTAGGTATGCAGGGCTCTGATACCAAATGTAGGATCAGAGCGTGTACTCCGGTTGATGAAGTAGGAATGTAGATGCCGGCTGATGACCCTCGCTCTGATACCAAATGTAGGAATTGGTATGGTTGTTGCCTGTTGATGAACTTGGCTCTCCCCGGCTCTGATACCAAATGTATGATCGTTGAGATAAGGACTAATTGCGGAATTATCTCTTATAGGCAACTATAGATCTGAAATAACTCAGGTCAACACAAATCTAAAACTAGAAGGATTAGCGTTAAGTAAATAAACAAAATAAATAATTTGCATGTAAAGGAAAACAAATATCAGAAATTGACAAACGCAAACAAAGAGATTTATCCTGGTTCGGTCCTTGTGACCTACATCCAGTCCCCAAGCCACCCGCTTGAGATTTTCCTTTAACCTTGATTTTGCCACCCAAAATCAATACAACATGTACACCACTTGTCGAATCCCCTTCGCCAAATGTGTACACCTTCTCTTCCACCAAGAGAACACCTTTTACCTTTGTACAACTGCCTCTACAACCAAGAAGCCTCCCGTGTACAAGGGTCACCTTGTACAACTTGCCTCTTCAACCAAGAAGCCTCCCGTGTACAATGAACACTTTGAGAATTACAACTCTTTTCCTATAGCCTTGATACTGAATGTGTATGTGGACAAGGTACAGTATAGGAAACAAAACTTCAAAAGACTTCACAATAGGAATTGGCTTTTGGTGAAGACTGAAGTTAGGAAAATAGTTTTCAATTTTCAGATTTTGACTTTTGGAAAACTGATGGAAAATCTTCGTTAATTCTTAACTTTGGCCTTTGCAATAACTTCCCTATTTATAGCTGAAGACTAGGGTTGGTTAGGGTAGTTATAGGTGCAATTTGAATCAAAGGAACGTTGAAAAACGTTGCACAAAAGACAAGATAACAGAAACTGTCCAACAGTCAGAAACTGCCTATAGTCGACTTGCCCATAGAGTTAGTCGACTAGACAAGGCAAATTTCCTTCTATTAGTCGACTAGGTTTAGCTAGTAGTCGACTAGGGAAATGTCTGTTGACTTACAGGTTTCTGTTTAACTACCTCAAGTCGACTGCAACTAACTTTAAGTCGACTTGGGCCAAGTATTAGTCGATTAGGGACTTTGGATTAGTCGACTAGAAAAGTCTATTAGTCGACTTGGTTTACTGCTTGGTCGACTAATTCAGAAAAAGAGAGTTGGGTCAGATTCTGGACACTTGACTAGTCGACTTGGGTTTGGATCAAGTCGACTACACATGGGATTAGTCGACTTGACTTAGGTATGAGTCGACTAATGGACCAAAGAAGTGTGTGTTTGTGTCAAGGCTTTTACATGCTATTCCACATATACAACCCACACTCTATCAACTCTTCTTGGCACATCTTGATCATGTCGGACTCTTGATTCATCATATGTTAGAGCTCCAAATGAATTTGATCTTCACGAACGTCTTCATCGAAATAGGTTCCAACAGATATTGTTATTATTCTTATTGTTATTGTATTGTTTTAATCATTATTATTAATTGTAGCATTTTTATCAAGTATTATTAGATAATATTTTTAATGTTGATAATTTATTATTATTACTACTACTATCTCTTTTTGATTGTTGGTATTATTATTACTATTATTCATATCTTTTCCTTTTTCTAGCCCATAACCCATTACTATTAAGATCCTTATCCATTAACCCAAAACCCAATCCTAATCCTAATCTAAATCCTATCGTATCAAATCTTTTCATAAATCTTAACTAATCCTAATTTAAATCCTTATAATAATCATATCTATCCTAACTTACCCAAATGTAAATCCTATTTTTAAAATCATGACATTAATTAATTCTATCCTAAGCTACTAAGTCAAGTAGTTTGAACTCAACTGAAATTCTGATTTTTAAAATCTCTAATAATCTATAAAAACCCTAAACTTCTTCTATTTTTTCTACCTCAAGAGAAAATCTTAATCCAAACTCTCCTCACCTCCATGTTTCTTTTCTCCTCAAGCGAAGCATGAACAAAAGGGATCTTAAAGTGCAGAGATTGAGGAACATGTTAGGGGAGATCAAATCCAAGTAAATAATTTATTTTCTCAAAATTTATTTGATATAAATAATTTATTAAAATAATTTTTATACCATAATCTCTATGAATATTTTTTTATGCATCAAAACCCAACCACAAATCCAACAGAAAAATACATTGAAGATCTACCAACTTATAATTTTAATTAACTTATTTTTTGAAATTTTAACAAAAGATTTCCCCCAAAAAAATTTCTGGACACTGCTCTCAGCCAACTCGGCCTGGGCAGTCCCAGAGCTGGCCTGGCTGGCTAGCCCAGGCCTGGGTTGGCCTGGCCCGGTTGCGCCAGGGTTGGCCTGGCCTGGCCTGGGCCAGACTGTCTGGGCCACAGCAGGGCTTAGGCCCTGTTCCCAAAAAAAAAAGAGATTTTCGAACCAGGCCTGGGCCTTGCCTAGTCCGGCCTGAGCCTGGGCCTGGCCTTGGCCTAGGCGGCTGGATTTAATAAAAAAAAAAGAAAGAAGAAAGAGAGAAAAGAGAATTTGTAAATAAAAATAATTAGCTACAAATATCAAAAAAATGGAGAAAACTATAAATAATCGTCTACAGTACTTTTACTTTATATGATAAAATTTTTAGAGAAATAGTAACATAAATTAAATCAGATTACCCCATTTAAATTCAATTTTCCTTAACGAAAAATTCAGACTTGTTAAGTATTTTAATGATTTAAAGCCTATTAAAAATCTAACAAAAATTAGAAATTGGTTTAAACTAAACCCACTAAATTCATTAGACCATGAGGATCATATTCCTAACCCCCAAACTAATTAATCAAGAGTCAAACTTCCTAAAACTCCCAAGTAAAACATTCTTTTAAAAAAAATTCTAACCATTACTATTGAAATGAAACTATGTATACTTATTGGGGCCATATGATTTCAATGCTTTGAACTTGGGATTGATTTCAGGTGAGTGTTTCTTTTCTTTGTGTAATTTTATTTAATTTTATCATGAGTGTTCTTTTCCTCCTTCAGTTAAACAAGAATTTTGTGGTAAATGATTTTATATTGTTGTGCATTTATGTTACTAAAATTTACTGAGATGATATTTGGGAGTGTTTGCTCTTTTATCATTTTCTTATTTGTTGTTATCGGTTACTTGTATCATTTCACATGATCGTCTGATATATTATACCAGTATGTTTATCTATATTCCTTCATGAGACATCGTTGAATGCTCATCCTATATTATACCAGTATGTGTGGAGGATTATTACTTTTGATTCTAGGCTAGTTATCGTACACCTTTGACTATGACTTGGATTGATTTGAGATTGGCCTGCTTCATATCTGTAGATTTATTTGAGGTATAATCGGACATTTATTTGATGATGTTTTAGACGAGAATTCATTTGGATAATAAAGATGGATTAACTAAGATGTTGCCTTAAGATTGATTAATCTTGATGCTTGGATTTATATATGGACCTAGACTTCAAGTTAAGATTTACATGAGATCTTTATTCATATTTGGATAAGATCAATAATAGTTGGATTCTGATCATATGGGAGAACACCTTACCTTGATTTTTTTGATCTATCATATGATACTGATTTTGGATTATTAGTTGCAAATATTTTATTTTGATATACTCACTGATAAATCATCTGAGTAGTGATGTTTATTGGTATCGAGGTTTGGGTACAGAGACTTTCTAGATTTCATGTACCATGAGGATGTTCCACTCCTTAGTTATTATCTTGATTAGGATTGAAACTATTGGTGATGTCAACTTAAACTATAATTATTTTTAGATCTTGGATTTGACTGGTTCATGATGGTAGTTGTACGAGTTGATATCTGAGCGACATTATCAAGATTTGATTATTCTTATTGATGGTAAAACAGGTGAGAGTTTTTTAGATATTGATGGTTGATTAATTTGGAGATTCTTTATAAAAAAAAGAGATATTGGATTTGGATTTGTTAGTAGACTCGATTGAGTTGGAATTGACCTTAGGTTAAGGAGTAGACATAGATTGGTTTAACCTGACCTGGTGGCATGTATATGCATGATTGACTAGTTATTTGGATCCTAGACTTCTATTTGAACTTAATGAAAGTGAGAGTGTATGATGGTCTTAATTAAGGTTGGATAGTGATGATTGGTTGGATAAAGATGAGTATGTATTTTATATATTGGGACATGGATATATCCATGACCTTGAGGATCTGAGTTGATTCAATTTTTTGCGTGGATTATTCTATTCATGCCAGCAGGTCATTACTTATTCGTAATATCATGAATTACCTGAAGAACTGGACTGATTATACATGACAACTACCTGATAACTATCATGTCCATGTTACCAACTACTGGGAAAATATTGCATACGGTAACAACACCCTCATGTTATACTTGATACATGTCATGTTATATCGGTAACCTGTTCACTGACATTATACATACATACATACATACATACATATATATATATATATATATATATATATATATATATATATATATATATATATATATATATATATATATATATATATATATATATATACACACATATATATACATATATGTATATATGTATATATATATATATATATGTATGTATATATATGTGTATGTATGTATGTATATATATATATGTATGTATATATATGTGTATGTATGTATATATATATAATATATATATATATATATATATATATATATATATATATATATATACACACACACACACACACATACATACATACATACACATATATATACATATATATATATACACACACACACACACACACACATATATATACATATATACATATATATATAAATATATATATATATATATATATATATATATATATATATATATATATATATATATATATATATATATATATATATATATATATCCTGTTATACTGGTATCCGGATTTTACATGTTGATGTTGTTACCCACTGAGGTATCCCAGTGGTCTAGGTTACATGTACATTAAATAATCTTGATAAACTAATAACATGACACTAAACAACTTACACTGGGATTGGGGAAATTGGTGAAGGAGACAACATCTATATTTTAGGTGGACCTAGGTATAGGTTGCACAGTAGAAAGAGGGTTCCACTGCAGAGTTCTCGTACGGTGACTGACACCCCGTCCTGTTCTTGTGCTGTTATACATGTTCCTAACTATCTAGCGGTAGGACCCGGTTCAGCGCCAGGAGTCTAGGCCGTTGTCCCAGGTATGTACGGGAGCAACATAAAGCATGGACAATATCTCCAACCAATCAGTTTCAATAACTTAGGACCTCGATTGTTACGTGTGATAGGCGTAGTATAGGATGCATCTATTAAAGGTGGCAATTGATGTTTGCTGACATAATAATGATAAATTGTTCATAATATACTGTAATTGATTGTCTTTGCCTGATACATGTATGTATGTTGGACACCCGATGTTACACCTGACTTATTGGACATCTAAATCTAGTACTGACTGACTCTACACGCTTGATATATAGATTGTGATAGGCACCCGATTGAATACCTGACTGGATATATACTCTACTGTGTGCTATCCACTTACTGCTTATTTACTTTATTCATGTTATTTCTTATTCTGGTATATATATTTTTTATCTACCCACAAGTTATATGCACATGCACTTTCCAGTTTATTCCTATACATTCACTAAGAGTTCTGACTCCCTGAATTTGCATATCCAGATTTGTGAATATTTATTGTTGATCAGATTTTTGGAGAGGATCACAGGCATCTTGAGGAGCCGAAATTCTCTCTTACTCGATCATCTTTTCTCGGTATGTTCTATCTCTTCTTTATTCCATTGCTTTTATGATTTATGCATTGGACTCATACTTATTCTATTTCCTTTTTTATTATCATCATGTGTGGATATTTATATGTGACATTGCAGAGATATTGATTTACTATAGTGATTATATAACTTGTTCATGTTATTTTAGGCTTAGCGTATATGCGTGGGTATTTTTTCTCGCGTATATACATCGCTGACTCTCGTCACGACTCTGTTTTTACGTATTTTGAGAAGCAGGGCGTGACATCATCAAAACAAGAAATCGGTGAGTGAATCTTAGGCCAACAGCAGCGTGCGCGCCTCAGACTCCAACCGTCCATCTGAAAGGATTTCCCTAAGGGTCAAGGAACTGGCCCGGCTCAGTCTGGCCTGACGTTCTTGGTTCTTCCCAGGAAACTTCGGTACCATTTTTTGGAGACTGAAGAGGACATTTGAGTCTCGGTCACCCATATTCCCAAAGTGATGCCTCTCTGACAGAGAATCAGAAAAATACCTCACTGTAAAGAAGAAAAAAAAAGTTAGATCTATAGAGTAGTAAAAAAATATTAAGTGTTGAAACTCAAATGCGGTTCTCGACATATGACACTCACGTCCAAAGAATTGAAATGCAAGAATCAAGTGAAATCCATGCATGAGCTTCAAACTTGAAAACTTAGAATTTCTCTAAGTGTTGAAACTCAAACACGAGTCTCAAAGTTCATGAGGCTCGCATTCAAAACTTCAAAATGCGAAGCTCATTGATCGTGAGCGTGACTAGCACTCAAAAGTGTGTATTTATGAAATCAAATGAAAAGCTCGAATGTGCTAATGTACCCTCGATACTTCTGTTATAGCATTGGCTTAACGGGTCGAATCCACAGGGAAGGGAGGCGATAGAAGCATTAACAGTCTCTATTCACGTCAGTTGTTAACACTTCTTCTTTGTTGAAAGAATGAAAAAGAAAGTGAAAAGAAAAGAAAAGGAAAACAAGCATGTGGTAGGTGAGGAGAGCGATGAAAACGGCGATGTAAAAACAAAAGTGAAGTGCTTTGGAAATCAAAATAGAAAAAGAGATGGAACAAGGTTGAACTAAGAAGGATGGTAAAAACACCGATAAAAAAAATGAGAAAAGAGTTTGGAAAACGATTTCTAAATCAAGCTAAAAGAAAACTCATGGCTACTAACTACTAAATGCTCCACTAACCATGCTAACCTCTTCGAGATAGTTGCCTCACATTTTGATCCTTGGCCATCACAATCCTTGGCTCCAAGAGACGGTACAAAGCATGGCTCATGGATGGTTCATCACATTCAAAACATTGCATCAAGAACAAGCTAATACAAGCATCACTCATTACACTACTAGCATGAAATAAAAGAGCATGAAATAAAAGAGAGTTAGCTTGGTTAGCAAGTTAGCAAGTTAGATGTTAGAACCCATCATCTTTGGCCATCAATGGCTCTTGCAAGAACAAGGCCTTGTAGAGGCAACACGATTCATGTGGATTATCAAGTAAGTGGTTAGATGGTTAGTGGTTAGTAGTTAGATTGCCATGAGAAGAAAAACTAGCAAGAAATCATGTAGAAGATGAAGGAGATTACATTGGAAGAGAAAGGAGGCATCTTTACATAGAGTGTCACTCTCTATTACATCAATCCCTTGCTTTCTCTCTCTAGAAATCACTCAGCCCTACTACAATGATCTAAAAAGATATGAAAATACAAGAAATGAAGAACACTCACCTACACTACTCCTAAAATCTGCACCTACTCCTAAAAATGAAGACTGCTTGCGCTCTGGGCCTCTGCAGGTCTATTTATAGGCAAAAGATGCTTCCAGAAGACAATACGGGGCCACGCGTCGAAAATCGACGCGTATCTCCACAAAAGTGCCGCGGAATCTTGGGAATTGCCGTGTTTTCGCGGCAAAATCAGGGAGTCGGGTCCCTGGATTTCGTCAGATTATTCCTCTGGCTGCGCGAATGTTCAGGGTATATCCCGTTTCTGGTACTTTCGCCCGAATATTCGTCTGACATGCGCAGGAGTCTAGGTTCAATGAATTTTCTAGATAATCCTTTGCTTGGCCTCCAAGTAATGCGGGATTAATTACCATAAATTGGGATGAATTAGGCTCTTATTCCATCTTTGCCCTTGGACTTTGGATCTACCTGCAATTAAGACCAAAACACGATTTAGACGACAATTTATTCATGAATCGGTGAGAGAATGCGACATAATAATGCAGAATTGTAGACTAATCACACCCCCACACTTATTCTTTTGCTCGTCCTGAGCAAAACAAGAAAAGAAAAACTATACTACAAGGGTTATTACACCACTTTCGCAGGTAACGCGATTGCACTGAGCGTGTGCAATAAGCCGTTAAACCTCTAGGTTACCCTAGAGGAGGAGTGTTGTCTCCTGAGGGTTTTCAGCGGATTGCACCCACAAAATCCATAAAGAAAGAAGACAAATGTTAGTATTTTGAAAACACATTTTGAAAGAGAGACAAGTTTATGAAATATTTTTGCAAAAATATAAGTGATCTAAGATCATAAGTCCACCAAAAATCATTCTTCCTTAAACTTAGTCTCTATGCAAGATCTTGTCTTCAATTAAGGTAAGATTTCAAAATTGGATTGAATAATTTATCTTTCATAATACCTAGATAATATGCACATTGTGATAGTGAAGATTTCTGGGACTTCAACTCTAACCATCAAGCCATTTATATATATATATATATATATATATATATATATATATATATATATATATATATATATATATATATATATATATATATATATATATATATATATATATATATATATATATATTTCCTTCTTTTTCCCTTAGTTTAGGCTTTCTAGTTCACCAATGTAGCGAGCCTATAACCGATGACTCCCAAACCAGAAGGTCTTAGGGCACCAGATGAGAAAACATCCCTTGAGTTTAAGGACTTAAGTAAACAAGGCCACAAAACTAAGGGGATTATTTGTTTCTTTTGACCACCGTTAGGCGTGAATAATCATGCTTCTTGAGGCATAATTATCCAGCTTAATAAGTGATGTTTTATTCACATATATATTTTTCTTTATGGTATTTTAGGTCTTTGTTTCCATCCCAAAAATGTGTAAGTGTGATGTGCATACTATCTAAGGCAAAAAATTCAAGATAAAATTATCTCCCCAATTTATCTTACTTAGCCTATAATTTTAAACAAGATCCATTATTTCGACTAGGTTTAAGATGTCATAATTAAGGCTTCCTTAATTTCTAAGATCATCTTAATTTTCTTAAAAATAGATCAAAACTTTGTCTCTTATTTCAAAAAGTTTTTAAAGAAAGAGAAAATTCCTATACAAAAGGGAAGATTTCTAAAAGTATCCTAAAAAAATGTAAAAGAAAGAAAATCTAAAAACTCTAAGTTAGTAAACCCTCCCCCACACTTATCTCATGCATTGTCCTCAATGCATCGTGATATATGTATGCATGAAACAAATAGAGAGGGAAGGAAAAAATTACCTCAAGGTGGTGGTTCCGGTGGCGGCCTGATTGGTCCACGAAAGGTGGCCCAATCATTCTTGCGTGGAGTCCGGAGGAACCCACCAGAGACCTCCATGATATAACCCACTAGAAAGATGTATGCATGAATGATTTTTATTAAAAAATTTACCCCATCTAAATTCCAAATTTGCAAAATAATTTCAGAGTCAAAATTTTCAAAACCCTTGTCCCAGAATGGAATGATTGATTTGGACTCAGGAAGCACAGGAACTAATATCGACTCAGGAAAAAGACTTAAGTCAAGTAGAGGTTCGAGAGTCGAGATTGGTTCAGGAAGTGAGTGATTATAGTTCATTTTTGCATCATCTTCCACCTCTATACTATGCATAATATCAATAAAAATCTGTTTTTTACTCTTTTTCTCTCTATTTTTGCAGGTCCATATTTTAATGGAGAGAGGCCCAAAAATCCATGCAATTATCAAGAATTAAAAGGGATTAATTCAAAGCCCAAAAGAGAGCCCAAGAGTTGAGCCCAGGATCTGGAATCACCCACGCATCCAGTCAGCATTCTAGAAGATCCACGTGGCCAACAATCTGCAACAAACCAGAAACAGAAATTGTTGGCGCAACGGCCAAGATTCTGTCGCGGATCCGCGACAGTTATCTAGCCGTTGAACCAGCGATTGATCCCCAGCTGTCTGATTCTGGAGCCTTCTTCTCCTGAGGCCTATAAATAGACCATCAGGGCCAGTGCAAAAGGAGAGGAGAGAATAGAGGAAAGAGCTTGTAATTTTTAGTTTTTCTCTAGGTTTATTGCTCTTAGTCTTCTTCTTCCTCCTAGAAATTCTGCAAGAGAGAGGTAGTGAGAGAGTGAAAGCTTGTAATCAAGGGGTGACAACTTGAAGCAAAGCAAGGATTAATCCAATCTACTTTCTCTTCTTTTGCAATTTCTAGAGCTTTTCATTACTTGCTTCATTTCATTCAAGCTTTACTTTTATAGCATAATGTCTTGTTGTTTTCTCTTTATTGTAATGGATAGCTAACTTCTTCTAACATGACTAGCTAACAACTAACCTTGCTAACTTCTAACTCTTGGGTGAATGCTAATTCTTAATCTTGCAAATGTTGAGTCTTTTTCATCCCCGATGGGTCACTTTCATTCTTGGCAATCTCTTGTTGTAATTCTCCATATGATTCATGTGTGCCTCATTTAGAGCCTTGTCTTTAGAACAAGTGCCTTGATGGAACATGGAGATGGAACACCAAACATATGCTATTTGTTGTACAACTTTCTTACTTCAATGCTAACTTGTTGTATGGCCTTGAATGTCTAATGAATTTTGTATCTTCTTCCTTAGCATCCCTTGAGTGACACTCCCAGATTCCACCATGAAATTCTATCTTGAGAGCCGATGAAATCAATGAGGCTACAAGACAAGTCCAAAATGATCACCCATCCATCAAAGGGGAAAGTAACTTGACCAACAAGCAAGACAAACACTTGCCGATGAATCAACATGAGGCATGCTTCACCCTAACGGAGATTAGTAAGTTAGCAAGTTAGTAAGGTTAGCTAGTCATGGCTTTTTCCATTCTAAAAGTCTTTTGCAAGTTTTCTCTACTTTAGTTTTCTTCCTAGAACCAATTCTTGTTTTCAAATTCTTTTCATTCTCTTTTCATCATTTCTACTTTCATGTACAAAATCACAACCAATTCTTTCACCTATTTTTCCATGTCTTTTTCATTCTTTTGAAACAAAGAAGAACTTTCGTTTGTCTTTCTTCAACATCAAACCGTAAAGTTTCCATCGTGAGCTCTCCTTGTGGATTCGACCCGTATAGCTTATGCTACTACGGTGATTTGGAAAGGAGTACATTACACATTGTGAATACACTTCGGAGTGATTAAGCACCTAAGGTTGACTCTAAACCTTCTCTCTTTTGTTGAATATCTGTGCGAATTATACTCCACTACCCTTCTTTTTCCTTATCAAATTTTTGGCGCCGTTGCCGGGGAGAGCAACGGTTTTGATTCAATTGAAGAACTAAATGAACTTTCTTCTCTGTTGCAGGTTACAGGTGAAGAAACAGGAAAACTAGCATTGCAGTGACATATAAGTGGCCCTGGGCCTCTGCTCTAGAAAGCAGAGACCAGTTGCCCTCTGATTTGCCGCGATTCCACGGCCAAAGCCGCGGATCCGCGGCAAAGAAGAGTGAACTACTCACAATTTTCTGCAGGGTTGCTTGCTCTGCAAAATAACAGCTGCTGCAATACTTAATTCTTGTATGCTTCACCATATTCCTGCTAATAATCAACAGTAAAATATTGGTTGCAAAGTTAAAAATTGATTATACGTTTGCATTTCTAGGCACGTGTCTTTTCAATTCATTTACTTTACTGTTGAAGAGTGCTAGAGCAAGGTACGTGCGCATTGCATTTTGATTAGGACTCACTTCTTGGTTGATTTATATCGCTTTGAGTGAACCTTGTTTGCTTATATCGTACACTTGCACAAAATCGATTTTAAGGGCATTACCCAATAAATAAGATAAGGTGGGGATTTCATCACCCTTTCCTTAGCCCAAAAACCACCATCCCAGCACTCACAATCCAAGCCTTCTAATAAAATCTGATAGACGTTGGCCCTAGGGACATCCGGACTCAGTAGGAGATCGACTGAAGTTGGAAGTTGATTTTGATTCATACTCTGGTGAAATCAGTGTCTAAGGCTGGGGATTAAGAGGTTAAGCCTCAAAGATACCGTGGTTTGGCGTAATTAAGGCCCGTTGCTTACGCACGGATACCTCCCACCGTATTTTGCCCCTACCTGGCTGATTAGCTGTGGTCTGATTCAAGCAACAACCTTCTTTGGTTCATCGAACAGTTAGGAGTCGTCTAGGTCCAGGAATCCTAGAAAGCTTGGGATTGATTTTTCTTTTATTGTTTGTTATTTTTTCTTTTCGCTGGTGTGATCGGTGAACATTGTTTGTGACTGTATATGCAAGAGTGGTACCGGGATCCAGATTCTGCAAGACTTGTTAGAATTTCTACACTTGCACCAACACCACCACTTCACCCAATGGAAAACAACGTTTCGCTTCAAGACAGATTCTATCCGATTCGCACCTCCCTTCCATAATGCATTCTTCTCCCTGTTACCAATGGAAATCATTTTGAGCTGAAACCACAATTCATCAATACACTTCCACGATTTCATGGTTAGAGTCTGAGGACGCGTACTTCTTCATTCGAGAGTTCGAAGAAGTATGTGTAATGATGAGAATTTCCCAATTGACTGAGGATGCTGTTAGGTTAAGGTTCATACCTTTTGCGCTTAAAGACATCGCTAAGAAATGGCTTTACAATCTTCCCGCCAGTTCGATATCTTCATGGGAAGATTTTGTAAAAGTCTTTCTTAAGAAATTTTATCCCATTCACAAGACAGCCCTCATGAGAAAAAACATCATGCAATTCAAGCAAGAATCACACGAACCCTTCTGGAAGTATTTTGAACGCTTTAAAGACCTTCTAGCCTAATGTCCTCATCACGACGTAGAGAAATGGCGTCAATGCCAAATTATCTATGACGGACTAGATTACCAAACGAAAACACTCCTTGAATCCATGTGCCAAGGGGAATTTTTGAAGAAAGATGAGAATCAAGGGTGGGATCTCTTTGAAGCCCTAGCTGAGAAAACCATTCAGTGGGAGTCATGCTCAGATAAACCCACTCCCACTACTTCCAGAACCGGTATGCAATCCATAGAATCCTCTATAGCTGCTGAAACCAAGATCACACAATTAATGAAGAGGATAGAACTGCTTGAGTCAATGGAACATTCTGCTGTCAGTCAGGTCAACCCATCACCTATGGTCAAACCGGGTTGCACCTTTTGTCATGACCTCAACCATGTATTTGAGGAGTGTCCAGTATATCAGTCTCAACTTTATCAGGAGAATACGAATGCTGCTTTGACCAGACCCCATCACAATCAATACTCCAACACGTACAATCCGGGATGGCGAAACCATCCAAATTTTTCGTGGAGTCAGTCTGGTCCTGAGCAACATAGGCCACCATTTCCACATCCATATAATGCTCAGCCTCCTCAACACAGTCTCAATCGTAATTCAATGAATTTTCATCCATATCAAAGTCCACCACAATCACAATCCTATCAGAGCCCACCACGCTATCAAACACACTTCCAGTCTCCATATCACCAACATCCACCCCAGAATGATTCAGATGACAAACTATCAAAGTTGAAAAAGATGATAGAAACTCTAGTAAAGACCCATCAACAGGATATGAACAAAGTACAGGTCCAGATTGGGCAACTGACTAATTCTTTAAGTGGGACACAACAAGGAATGTTTCCAAGCCAGCCAGTGCCCAATCCCAAAAATCACTTCCCTTTACATGAAGTGGAAGACACGGGCCCCAGTCATTGCAACGCTATTCATATTCTGAGATCTGAAAAGAAAGTAGATAATAGGGTTTCTAATCATTCATCCCATCCAGTACCAAAGTCAACCCCTCCAGTTCCAGTACAACCAACTTCTGACAATCCATCTTCTAGTTCAGAGCCATCAACTTCAAAAGCCAAAGGAAAAGAAAAAGTAGATGAGCATCCTTATAAGCCTAGGGCACCATTTCCAAATAGGCTTACAAATCACAAGTTGAATGCTCATATGGAGAAGATACGAGAAATGTTTAACAAGGTCCAAATCAATGTCCCTCTTCTTGATGCCATACAACAAGTGCCATCATATGCAAAATTCTTAAAGAAAATGTGCACCAAGAAGAAGAAAACACAAGTCCCTAAGAAAGTCTTCCTAGTATCCAACATCAGCGAGTTGCTCACTGGGCCAATTCCGGAGAAATACAAAGACCCAGGGAGCCCAACAATCTCTTGTGTCATAGGACAGACTACCATTAATAGGGCACTACTTGATTTGGGGGCCAGTATCAATCTCCTGCCTTTTTCTGTGTATCAACAATTAGGGTTAGGTGATCTCCGCCCGACCCAAATGATGATACAACTGGCTGATCGCTCTGTCAAGAAACCCAAGGGGGAAATTCACAATATTCTTGTCAGAGTTGGGGAGTTCATTTACCCTGTGGATTTTGTAGTTCTTGAGACACAACCTGTGTCTAATACCAATCATAGGGCTCAAACTCCTGTCATCTTGGGAGACCATTCCTGGCCACAACAAATGCCATCATAAATTATAGGAATGGGTCAATGAGGATAACTTTTGGGGATATGACGAGAGAATTGAATGTCTTCAGCATGCAACCTCGTAGGATTAAAGATCAAACATTCGAGGTTAACTTTGTCAGAAACAATTGTGAGGAAAAAAGTAAAGATGAGTCACAAGTTTGTGATTCTCTTGAAGTGAAAAATCCTGTTATCCGAGTACCTTTCAAAAGGGGAAAGTTGATTTGGATGTCTTCACTTTCAGTGAGCCAACTGTGAATGTATCCCATGAGGATATGATTCAAGAACCTCCAATTGATATAACTTCTGAAGACCTCTTCGCTGATGAAATCATGTGTCTGGATGAGCCAACCCGGGGTCGGTTAACTACTTGTACAACTCTGAAGGATAATGTTGACCTCAGTTTTGAGGAGTTGTATGGAGATGAGCTGGAATTTCTTAACACTGGGAGTAAAGAAAATCAGAATGAAAAAAGTGGTGATGAAAAAATTTTCAGTGAACCTTGTGGTGAAATGAGGATGAATAACAATAAGCCATTGAGACTGGAAATGCCTAAGGCTCAGAAAATAATTGCACTCGTTTCCCAACTGAGCCCGCGCAAACAAACACACTGGAACGATGGGAAACGGGCTAGAGGGAAACGACCAAAGAAAAGCTTAGGCAATGGACACACTTGTACATATTCCTTGTAAATAGTTTTTGTACACTTTTTGTAAATAAATAAAAAAAATAAACAAAATAAAAAAATTAGGGATTTTTTGTGAAAATTCCTTTAAAAGAGTTCTACAACTTTCAAAATTCAAATCCCTCAAGTCCCTAGGTTTCTTCATAACTCTTTTTCCTAGGGTCAAACTCCTTTTTCAAAACTTCAAATCCCTAGGTTGTAAATATCTTTTTACCTAGGGATAAAAGTGGAACTCTCATTTTTTTTCCCTCCTATAAATAGTCTCTCTACCCGACCCCTCCTCCCTCAATCGAAAATAGTATCTCAGATCTGAAAACTCCTCTCAAAGCGCCGTCCTCTGCAATTTTTCTGCTCCCCTAGTCCTTCTTTCCTGCCGCGATCCCGCGACCAGTGCCGCAGATCCGCGGCTGTCCTGAACTTTCTGGAGCGCCGCAAAATTTTTGGCCGGTCGATTTCTTTCTCTGGTGGCCGATCTAGTGCACGATCAATAGAATTCTTCCTCCTGTGCCCTCTGCACAACCGATTTTGAATCCCCCCCACGAACTCCGGGGGCGGTTTGATCTTCCAACTCTTGATCTATTGCTTTAATTTACCCTTTTACACATGGCCCCAAATCTGTTTGTAGAGAAAGATTTTTCAAAATTTTTGAATGATCATGATAGGTATGGACACATATTTATAGATCGATTACGTGCATGGGATTGGTATTCTCTGGTATATGATAACAGTGAAAATGATGCATATTACTGTCCTGATTTAGTCACTACATTTTATAATGCACTCGATCATGCATCTGTTAGTTATGAGACATACCAATTTGTCGTCCATATGCCGTTAGGTGACATCTTTATCACAATTCCTCTCCTTGAGGAAATTACTAATGTCCCAAGTCACCCCCAGCATAGCGACCCCCTCCCACTGATAGACTACATGTCAACTATGGGGGCTCGCTGCACTGAGCAGGACCGTGGGCTTAAGGCCAGCACTGCCTTTAGGAACGTACACTGCGTTGGACGCTGGATCCAACGTAACATTTTAGGGCTGGACCACACAACTTCCTTCAACCGCCCGGTGTTGCAAATAATTCACGATTTAATGACCAGGCAACACACGGTCTGCTTAAATAAGGTCATCTTCCACGCGATCATTGCCAACTCCTCCCATACTCGGGGTGCCAAACACTCCCACCCTATTCTGATTACGCGTCTGTGTAGGGCTTTCCTACCGGACTCTGTATTTGATTCCTTTGACCGAGTGTTTGTGATACCTGAGCGACCCACCAGCTCCTATAACAGCTGTTTGCACGCAGTTTGGACTCCTAGTGTCCAGCCCGAAGATATACCGGTGGAGTCCTCTTCAGAGGAAAGTTTAGAGGATGAAGATGAACCTGAATTTTGGCGTCAGGAACCCCCAACCGATTCACGTGCCTTCATGTCCACCATCTGGAAGGGCATGAAGAAAATTTTTAGGGGGCAGGTCAGACTTAGGAAGAAGGTGGAGGAGCAATCCTCTAGGATGGACCGAATTGAGGCGAGGTTGCGGCGATCTCAGTCGGCTGGACCCAGCACCACCGCTGGTCCAAAGAGATGGAGGGAGTGATTTCATACCTTTTACCTATTTCATGCATCTTTTTATCTTGCATACATTGAGGACAATGCATGAGACAGGTATGGGGGGTAGATTCTAACCTAGGATTTTTTTTATTTTCTTTTTAGGCTTTTTATTTCTAGGATTTTCATTTTCTTTTTAGGTTTTTTATTTTTTAGATTTTACCTTTCTTTGTAGATTTTTTATTTTCTTTTAGATTTTACTTTTTCTTTTAGAAAAATAAAATATATATATATAAAAAAAATAAAAAAAAGAGGAAATTCTTGATCCATGTTTAAAGAATCAAAACTTGACTTTAGGGATTAAGGAAGCTCTTAACTATGATTTCTAATTATAAGTTGAAAAGAGGAGTTTTGTTGGATTTTTAGGTTAAGTAAAAAAGGATAAGAAAGATAACTAGATTTTAATTCTTTCTTTAGGATATATACATTAAACATATTGAGGGATTAATCAAAGACTTTGTGACTTTATTTACATATATATAATAATAAAAAAATAAAAAATAAAAAAAGAAGAAAAAAAAAATATGTATATATATAAATAACTAAATAAATACTTAGCCACTAATTAAGCTGGTTAGCCGTGCCTCAAGAAGCATGGCAAGTCACGCCTAAAGGTGGTTAAGTCCTTAGTATTCATGGCCTAGTTTACTTGAGTCATCGAACCTGAGGGATGTTTTCTCATCTGGTGCCCTAAGACCGACTGGTTTGGGTATCATCGGTAAGAGGCTCGTTACAAGGGTAAATTAGAAAGCCTAAGGAATCTAAGGAAATGTAAATAAATAAATACTGTATATAAAAAAAAGAAAAAAGAAAAATAAAATAAAATATATTGTTATATATATTAGTAAATAAATAAACTTAGTCTAAGAAAGATCCTTCATATTTATAGATGTATATATACTAGGATTGATGCAAAATCCGGTTTTTGATCTCTTCCTTAAAAACTTAACCTAAATTGAAAACAAAACTCTAAATAGACGCTTATAAGAGGAATGACAAGTTTAGGATAACCTGAAAACTATAACTCAAGTAAGAATCTTTAAAACATGGATCAAAATTTTCACTAACACTTTTATTTTTCTTTATGGATTTTGTGGGTGCAATCCGCTGAAAACCCTCAGGAGACAACACTCCTCCTCTAGGGTAACCTAGAGGTTTAACGGCTTGTTGCACGTGCTCAGTGCAATCGTGTCACCTACGAAAGTGGTGTAATAATCTAGTTAGGATTTTCCTTTTTCTTTCTTTTTTGTTCGGGGACGAGCAAAAGCTAGGTATGGGGGTGTGATTATAGTTCATTTTTGCATCATCTTCCACCTCTATACTATGCATAATATCAATAAAATCTATTTTTACTCTTTTTCTCTCTATTTTTGCAGGTCCATATTTTAATGGAGAGAGGCCCACATATCCATGCAATTATCAAGAATTAAAAGGGATTAATTCAAAGCCCAAAAGAGAGCCCAAGAGTTGAGCTCAGGATCTGGAATCACCCACGCATCCAGTCAGCATTCTAGAAGATCCACGTGGCCAACAACCAGCAACAAACCAGAAACAGAAATCGTTGGCGCAACGGCCAAGATTCTGCCGCGGAAACGCGGCTCTGGCCGCGGATCCGCGGCAGTTATCTGGCCGTTGAGCCAGCGATTGATCCCCAGCTGTCTGATTCTGGAGCCTTCTTCTCCTGAGGCCTATAAATAGACCATCAGGGCCAGTGCAAAAGGAGAGGAGAGAATAGAGGAAAGAGCTTGTAATTTTTAGTTTTTCTCTAGGTTTTATTGCTCTTAGTCTTCTTTTTCCTCCTAGAAATTCTGTAAGAGAGAGATAGTGAGAGAGTGAAAGCTTGTAATCAAGGGGTGACAACTTGAAGCAAAGCAAGGATTAATCCAATCTACTTTCTCTTCTTTTGCAATTTCTAGCGCTTTTCATTACTTGCTTCATTTCATTCAAGCTTTACTTTCATAGCATAATGTCTTGTTGTTTTCTCTTTATTGTAATGGATAGCTAACTTCTTCTAACATGACTAGCTAACAACTAACCTTGCTAACTTCTAACTCTTGGGTGAATGCTAATTCTTAATCTTGCAAATGTTGAGTCTTTTTCATCCCCGATGGGTCACTTTCATTCTTGGCAATCTCTTGTTGTAATTCTCCATATGATTCATGTGTGCCTCATTTAGAGCCTTGTCTTTAGAACAAGTGCCTTGATGGAACATGGAGATGGAACACCAAACATATGCTATTTGTTGTACAACTTTCTTACTTCAATGCTAACTTGTTGTATGGCCTTGAATGTCTAATGAATTTTGTATCTTCTTCCTTAGCATCCCTTGAGTGACACTCCCCGATTCCACCATGAAATTCTATCTTGAGAGCCGATGAAATCAATGAGGCTACAAGACAAGTCCAAGATGATCACCCATCCATCAAAGGGGAAAGTAACTTGACCAACAAGCAAGACAAACACTTGCCGATGAATCAACATGAGGCATGCTTCACCCTAACGGAGATTAGTAAGTTAGCAAGTTAGTAAGGTTAGCTAGTCATGGCTTTTTCCATTCTAAAAGTCTTTTGCAAGTTTTCTCTACTTTAGTTTTCTTCCTAGAACCAATTCTTGTTTTCAAATTCTTTTCATTCTCTTTTCAACGTTTCTACTTTCATGTACAAAACCACAACAAATTCTTTCACCTATTTTCCATGTCTTTTTCATTCTTTTGAAACAAAGAAGAACTTTCGTTTGTCTTTCTTCAACATCAAACCGTAAAGCTTCCATCGTGAGCTCTCCTTGTGGATTCGACCCGTATAGCTTATCCTACTACGATGATTTGGAAAGGAGTACATTACACATTGTGAATACACTTCGGAGTGATTAAGCACCTAAGGTTGACTCTAAACCTTCTCTCTTTTGTTGAATATCTGTGCGAATTATACTCCACTACCCTCCTTTTTCCTTATCAGTGGGTCCAAATCAAGAAGATGAAGCTCAGGTCCACATTCATTTCCCCATGATGGAATGTGACTATCAAAGATTAGTGATTCAAGTTCAGGAATGACAGGTATGGGAATCAAAACTGACTCTAAAATGTTACTCAAATTGGGTAATATAACAGGAGTCAATAATGATTCAGGAATTTGAACAAGATCACAAATTGGAGGATCAAAGTCACATTCCTCATTCAGTTCAATTTCACAAAAATAAGAACTTGCCAATTTATCAATGGGACTTTCAAAAGTATGAAATTGGTCAAGTTCAATATGATCATCATGAATGATTGGTGATTCAATTTCACAATGGACTGGCACAGGATCCAATATTGACTCGGGAAAAGGATTGAAATCAGGTGAAGATACCGGAGTCATAATTGAATCAGGAAGTAGAATTGAATCACTAATTTGAGGTTCATGATCATATTCATGCTCAAGTTCAATTTCAGGAAAAGGATAACTTGCCAAAATGTCAATGGGATTTAAAGTTTGGACAAGTTTAGGTGGGTGTACTGAAATTGAATCTTGATTTCCAAAACAACATGACTCTTTGGCTCAGATAGAATGGTTAGTGACATTAGAAATAGGATGAGAATGAAGAGTTTAGATCATCAAATCTATGTCACGGTTACGAGCATTTTGAGCCTGAGTCATGATTTCAAGCATCTTTTTACAATTAATTGGTTCATCGTTTTGTTGAAAAGATGAAGAGTTATTTTGGAATTGGTGGCAAAATTGTAAGTCCATCAGATTTTGTGATTTTTGTTTGGACTCACGCATACTCATTTCTAAAATTGATGGTCTTCTATGTTGGACTGGTGGAACGGAGTATGAGTCTTGAAAATGTTCTGGAATTGGAGAGGTCAATGTTTTGTGAAGTTGTTGCTCGGCCTTTTGTAAATTGGCTTCTACTCTCTTTTCAAACTCAGATTTTTCTTCAATTGGAGGTCCAGAAAAAGGAGTATATGAAGCGGAATCGGGGAATGAACATTGTTCAAACTGTGGACAAGGTGGATATTGTGGACAAGGAGGTTGATAATTAAACTCGGGGGAAGTGAATCCCCATTGACTCTGTGACGAGTTGAAATTATTTTGAAAATTATAGTCATAAGGATGTGGGTATGGGTTGTATTGATTCGGATAAGGCCAACCCGGTGTATTTGGTTGGTGCATATTGTAAAACGCCGGGTTGGAATTTTCCGAATAGAATGGAGTTGGTGTGAAATATGGATTCATGTTCGGATTGAAAGAATTGTTATTGTTGAATGCCATTTCACAAAAAATCACAAACAAAAAGAAAAAAAACAAACAACAAACAAAAAGAAAAGAAAAATTAAAACCAAGCCAATAGGAGGGTTGACCTAGACCTAGGCGAGATGTCCCTAGTGGCCAACGTCTATTCAAATTTTATTAGGGCTTGGGTTGTGTGAGTGGGGAGATGATTTTTGGGTAAGGAAGGATAATGAAATCCCACCTTATCTTGTTTGGGTTTTACCCTTAATTTCAATTCGTGCAAGTGTGCAATATAGACAAGAATATAACACAAAGCGATAAATCACCCACGTGTTTGTCCTATGCTATATGCAATGCCATATGTACATCTCCATCCAGATCACAACAACAGAACAAAATACAGTATATTGGAATTGAATTGACACGTACCTAAATGCAAATGTCTAAACCGTTTTAAAAGCGTTCAATTACCATATTTTAGTTCTTTTATTTATTATGGTGTGTAGGCAATCAAAGCAAGAAAGATAGCAGTACAAATCCACTAGCTATTACAATTCACACATCCCAGAACAACAAAATTTACAATGTTCACAAAATTGCCGCGGTTTCGCGGCAAATGTCGCGTTTGCGCGACAGTTCTTCAAAATCTGGGGCCCTGTTTTCAAGAGCAGGGAGATGCAAAGCTAGTTTATGTACTGCAATATTAAGCACCTGAAAAGCTTATCTTGCACACCAAAACAGAGAAGACAATGTTAACAAAAACGTGAAAACGAAACCATTCCCGTCCCCGGGAACGGCGCCAAAATTTTGATCGTGGGCGTGACTAGCACTCAAAAGTGTGTATTTATGAAATCAAATGAAAAGCTCGAATGTGCTAATGTACCCTCGATACTTCCGTTATAGAATTGGCTTAACGGGTCGAATCCACAGGGAAGGGAGGCGATAGAAGCATTAACAGTCTCTATTCACGTCAGTTGTTAACACTTCTTCTTTGTTGAAAGAATGAAAAAGAAAGTGAAAAGAAAAGAAAAGGAAAACAAGCATGTGGTAGGTGAGGAGAGCGATGAAAACGGCGATGTAAAAACAAAAGTGAAGTGCTTTGGAAATCAAAATAGAAAAAGAGATGGAACAAGGTTGAACTAAGAAGGATGGTAAAAACACTGATAAAAAAAATGAGAAAAGAGTTTGGAAAACGATTTCTAAATCAAGCTAAAAGAAAACTCATGGCTACTAACTACTAAATGCTCCACTAACCATGCTAACCTCTTCGAGATAGTTTCCTCACATTTTGATCCTTGGCCATCACAATCCTTGGCTCCAAGAGACGGTACAAAGCATGGCTCATGGATGGTTCATCACATTCAAAATATTGCATCAAGAACAAGCTAATACAAGCATCACTCATTACACTACTAGCATGAAATAAAAGAGCATGAAATAAAAGAGAGTTAGCTTGGTTAGCAAGTTAGCAAGTTAGTAAGTTAGATGTTAGAACCCATCATCTTTGGCCATTAATGGCTCTTGCAAGAACAAGGTCTTGTAGAGGCAACCCGATTCATGTGGATTATCAAGTAAGTGGTTAGATGGTTAGTGGTTAGTAGTTAGATTGCCATGAGAAGAAAAACTAGCAAGAAATCATGTAGAAGATGAAGGAGATTACATTGGAAAAGAAAGGAGGCATCTTTACATAGAGTGTCACTCTCTATTACATCAATCCTTGCTTTCTCTCTCTAGAAATCACTCAGCCCTACTACAATGATCTAAAAAGAAATGAAAATACAAGAAATGAAGAACACTCACCTACACTACTCCTAAAATCTGCACCTACTCCTAAAAACGAAGACTGCTTTTGCTCTGGGCCTCTGCAGGTCTATTTATAGGCAAAAGATGCTTCCAGAAGACAATACGGGACCACGCGTCAAAAATCGACGCGTATCTCCACAAAAGTGCCGCGGAATCTCAGGAATTGCCGCGTTTCTGCGGCAAAATCAGGGAGTCGGGTCCCTGGATTTCGTCAGATTATTCCTCTGGCTGCGCGAATGTTCAGGGTATATCCTGTTTCTGGTACTTTCGCCCGAATATTCGTCTGACATGCGCAGGAGTCTAGGTTCAATGAATCTTCTAGATAATCCTTTGCTTGGCCTCCAAGTAATGCGGGATTAATTACCATAAATTGGGATGAATTAGGCTCTTATTCCATCTTTGCCCTTGGACTTTGGATCTACCTGTAATTAAGACCAAAACACGATTTAGACGACAATTTATTCATGAATCGGTGAGAGAATGCGACATAATAATGCAGAATTGTAGACTAATCACTCATCTGACCTACATTCTATTCATGAAAGTGAGAGTCGCGTTGACAAAACAAAATGTGAGCCTCACTAACCCGTGTTCCATCCATCAACGTGAAAGTCGTGTTCACAAATCAAACGCGAGCCTGTCAGCTCCGTGTAAGCTATCTAAAAATCACTGAAGACAGGTCATCAAAAAGTAGAATCCAAACTCCAGACGCAAGGTTAATCATCGCCACCAGCGCAGCACCAAGACGTAAGGGTGGAAACCCGCGTTTCAACATCACTGTAATGACCAAGACGCGGAGCATGAAAGTCACGTCTCAGCATTACTGTAGTATCAAGACGTGAGGGTTGAAACCCGCGTCTCAACATCACTGCAATGACCAAGACGCGGAGCATGAAAGCTGCATCTCAGCATTATTGCAGTACCAAGACGCAGAGTCCAAAGCCCGTGTCTCACGTGAAGCTTGACGCAGAATTTGAAGCTCGTGTTTCTCAAGCATCACCTCAATGGCAAAATGTGAGGCCCAAATCCCTGCGTCTCGGTTATAACTGCCCTCATTACTGGGTCAATTACTGCCCACGTAATAAGTGAGTTAACCCCCATTATGGAGTATTTTTAGGGGACACTTTTACCCCCTGAAATCTCTATAAATAGCCCAGTTTGCTACGGAAGAGGGGTCAGAAAAAATCTGATTAGAAGAACTTCGGTTGTAAGCCGTAGAAGGACCAAATTATCCAGCTAAAAGAAAGAGAGAGTTTAACTCTTCTAACAACTTGCTGCCTAAAGTCTCTTTGAGATTCTTGTTGGACAGAAGCTGTGTTACTTCATTCACCATCCAAAGAGAAGATTCCAAAGAAGTCTTGACGTTCACCCGGTCAACGAAAAACAAGATTCACTTTCCATCGCCACATCAAGAACTCGACATTAAACAAAGGGAGATTTGAGCTTGAATATCTCCCCTCTTGTGAAAGGATTATTGATCCGCTGTAATTTTCTTTACCATCAAATAAAGAATTTACACCTCGATCTTCGATTTTCCCACCAAACAAGAGATGGCGACTCCGCTGGGGACTACTTCTCTTCCGATGAGCAAGTTGTGGCGCAAGGTGACGTCACCTGCATGGGAAAAATAGTCGAATCACTCATTATCGAGTACGACCAGGCAAAATTTGAAGAGTTCCTCTTTTCCGGCTCCAAGAGCCCTAGAGCGCGGCAGTACCGCAAGGTCTCCTCGGGCACTCGCTCTCCAGTTCACTCTGAAATATCTTCAGATACGACTGACAAGAAGAGTGCCATGGCTAATCATATCACACGTAACACCCGCATCAACGTCTCCCATGAGACCCGCGAGGTTAGCGTTGCTGATATTCAGCTACTTCCTATATCTCCTATAAATACCCTGCAGAGCAACAGAGAAGGGGCGTCCAGAGGCAGAGCCAGAGGGCCAAATCTAGGGTTTTAGGTTTTCTTCTAGTTTAGATTTTCTTTTCTCCATTGTAATTTTTATTTTTTTCTTTTTGTAAAAACTGAGAGGAGATGATATTCTCATGGAGGAAGGATCTACTTGTACTGATGGTGACAGTCGGTGTAAGTTTTATTTTTCCACCATTGTTTAATAATCGAATCGAGGTTTGTTTTTTTCTTTTATTATTTTTGTTTTTTTTGTTCTTGTTTAATCTTGTGTATCTCAGTATTTGCTTTCTTCTATTTTCTCTCTAATGTCTTGCCCACCATGAGAACCAACTGCTTCGAGACTACCTAGCCGAAGAAGAGCCCTTGATGGCCTATGGCGATGAACAGATCTTCATAGTTGTCTTTTATTTCATAGTGTAGATTAAGAAGGCGGACGATCCTATACGCCATGCTTGTACGCCTTCCAAGAAAAGGTAAATCATCGCAACGGTTCAAAAGGTAAGCAGACTGAAGAGGTATGTGTTTCTTTATTTCTTTCTTTCTTTAGTTTAGATTTCTATCTCTATCTCTCTCAAATTCTTTTCACCACACTTCCTTGTAAATACCATCATAACTAATAAAATAAATAAAAATTTTAGAGAATCTTACAAACGCTTCCATCGCTAGTCCCTCCCTGAGGATCACGACCCGCATAGCCACTGCTACCGCGGATTCGAATTGAGAACCTTGCACAATCTACTTCTAATCTAACATTCTATTTTGTGTGCAGGTAAAATCTCAATCAAAATTTTGGCGCCGTTGCCGGGGAGGACGGTAAGTTTTTCTCTAAAAATAAAAAAAATTTAACTAATACTTTTATTCTTTTCTGTTTGCAGGTTTCGAGAACAGAAAAACAGCAGCAGAAGTGGACATATAGCAACTTTGTGCCTCTGCCCTCGAAGGCAGAGCAGCAGAGCCTGTTACTTTGCCGCGCAAACGCGGCAATAGCCGCGGTTCCGCGGCAGTAGCAGTGAACTACTGATCAATTTTTTTACAGGTTGCTGAAAATTGTAATATCTGCTTTCTGCTCTGTTAAAATTTGTTCTGTGATAATCCTGCTTACTGCTAATTAATTCAACAGTAAAATATTTGTTGTTAATGATAAAAATTGATTAGACGTTGCATATTAGGCACGTGTCTTTTCAATTACTTTATTTTACTGTTGAAGAGTGCTGGAGCAAGGTACGTTCGCATTGCATGTAGAATAGGACTCATCTCTTGGTTGATTTTCATGCTTTGAGTGAATCTTATTTACATATCTTGTACAATTGCACAAAAATATCTTAAGAGCATAACCCATTAACAAGATAAGGTGAGGATTTCATCACCCTTCCTTAACCCAAAAATCATATCCAAGCACTCACTAACCCAAGCCTAACTTAAAATTAGTAGACGTTGGCCCTAGGGACATCTCGGACTCAATTAGGAGATTATCCTAAGGGGGAACAGTGCTGGAATTTGACTCTTGCCAAATCAGTGTCTAGGAAGGGGATTGAGGGCCGAAAGCCCGAAGATTGGTGGTTATTTAATTAAGGAACGTCTTTGACGGAAAACCTCCCACCACTCTTGCCCTGACCTGGCTGATTAACTTGTGGTCAAAGTCTGCACCCTACCTCCCGTGGACAGTCTAACCAGTTAGGAGTCGTCTAGGTCATAGGTCTACCCTAACTTAGGTTAGAATTTTTTCTTTTTTGTTTGTTTGTTTGTTTTTTTATTTGTTTGTGTTGGTGTGATATGGCATATAATAATAAATTTTCCAATTTTAATCCATATTGCACACCTAACTATTTTTCGGATATTACCAACCCGGCATATCACAACTTTGACCAACCTAGTGTGCCGGAATGGTCTTATCCGAATAATTATAACCCATAACCCCCATCTTATGACCATAATTTTCATACTTTCAACTCTTCACAGAGTTCATGGGGTTTCGCTTTCCCCGAGTCTAATTCTCACCAATTTGTCCTCCATATCCACCTAGTCCACATTCTTTCCATGAGTCATACTCAGATCCTCCAATTCAGAATAGAATACCATCTATCGGGGAAATGATAAGTATGCATGAGTCCAAGCAACAATTACCATCAATCGCAGACATGATTATGCGTGAGTCCACCGACTCACAACTTCATCACGATTACACTTCATCTTTTCAAGTCCAATCACAGCATGATGCACCTATCGACTATGAAAGGATGCTTGCCGCCATGACTCAGGCTAGATTAGCCCGTGATCGTGACATAGATCTGATGGTTCAATCCTTACGTTCTCACCGTCCGGCCAATTCTAATATCGCTGACCATTCTCTTAGAGCCGATGAACCAAGTTGCTTTGGACAACAAGATTCTACTTCAGTGCCATCATTTGAACTTACTGAAACTCCAACTTTTGATAGTTTGGCAAGTTCTTCCTTTCCTGAAATAGAACTTGAGCATGAATATGATCATGATCTCCCACCTGATGATTCAATTCTACTTCCTGATTCAATAATAACTCCGGTGTCTCCACCTGATTTTACTTTTCCTGAGTCAACATTGGATCTTGTGCCTATTCATCATGAAATTGAGTCACCCATTTTTGATGATCATATTGAACTTGACCAATTGTGCAATTTTGAAAGTCCCATGGATAAATTGGCAAGTTCTCATTTTTATGAGATTGAACTCAATGAGATATGTAACCTAGATTCTCAAATCTATGATCAAGTTCAAATTCCCGAATCATTATTGACTCCTGTTTTGTTACCCAACTTAGGTAATATTTTCGAGTCAGTTTTGATCCCCACTCATATCATTCCTGAACTTGAATCACCACCATTGAGTCACATTCCATTGAGGGAAGATTATTGTGGACTTGAGCTTCAACTTATTGATTTGGACCCACTTCCTGAACCTAGACCGACTACTAAACCCTTACTTGATTTGAGTTTCTTTCCTGAGTCGGTATTCGTTCCCGTACTTCCCACGTCCAAGTCAATAATTCGATCTTTTCATACTCCATTTTGGGACAAGGAGGTTGACACAATTGACTCTGAAACTAATTATGGAATTTGGAAATTTGATGGGGTGGAAATTTTAAAAACTAATTATATATATTTTAGTGGGTTATGTAAAGAAAATTTCTGGTGGGTTCCACCAAATTTTATGTTATCTTGATTGGGTAGCAGCGCGTGGCCCAATTAGACCACCACCGGAACCACCACCTTAAGGTAACTTCTGCCTTCCCTTGTTCTTTTTCATGCATATATGCATTCATTCATACATTAAGGACAATGCATGAGATAAGTGTGGGGGTGGGCTTTACTAACATACTAACATAGGTAGAAACTAACAAAAAAAATTGAAAAAAAAAACTTATAAAAAGGACAATATTTTGACTTATCTTTTGAAAGAAATCTAAGTTAATCTTAAGAATTAGGAAAATCATGATTAGGATTTCTAAAAACTTGGTCAAAATAAATAAATTGTTTAAATTTTAGGTATAGGAGGAGAAATTGAATAATTAATTAGTCTTGATTTTTACCTTAATGAAATTTGCATACCTAATGCATATCTAGGATTCTAAGACGAAGACCTTTGTGCCTCATATAAAAAAAAATTATCACTAATTAAGCTGGATGCATGTGCCTCAAGAAGCATAAGTATTCATGCCTAAAGGTGAGTAAATAAAATAAAGTCCTTAGTTTTGGGGCCTAATTCACTCGAATTTGAGTCCGCGGGTGTTTTCTCACCTGGTGCCCTAAAGCCAACCGGTTTGGGAGCCACAGACTTTAAGTACGCTACATGGGTGGATTAGAAAGCTTAAGAAAACTGAGAAATATTATACATGTATTAACACATCTATTAGTCAATTAGTTAGGTATGAGGGCCTCAAGAAGCCTTGATACTTATACGAAAGAAAATTAGATGAGTTACATGCCAAAAAAAAATAATTATATTAATACATCTATTAGTCAATTAGTTAGGTATGAGGGCCTCAAGAAGCCTTGATACTTACACGAAAGAAAATTAGATGATGTTATAAAATAATAAAGAGGCATGAGAGTCCAAGTTAAGGAATTCCTAGTAAAATTCATAAGGATGCATATGATTTTTTGTAACGAAAAAGACTATACAAACATTCAATTTTGATCCTTACCTAAATAAATAACAATTCACTTTATTAAGACTAAGTTTAAGAATGAATAAAAATGATAATCCTAAAACTTATAGACTACTTAGTCTCTTCAAATATAATTCGAATATTCTCCTTTTTACGGATTTTTGTGGTGTAATCCGCTGAAAACCCTCACGAGACAACACTCGTCCTCTAAGGTAACCTAGGGGTTTAACGGCTTGTTGCACGTGCTAAGTGCAACCGTGATTCCTACGAAAGTGAGTTAGGTTAGATTAATTTTCTTTTCTTTTTCTTTTTCTTTGATTTTTACTCGAGGACGAGCAAAAAGATAAGTGTGGGGGTGTGATTGGTAGTGAAAAGTGCATTTTTATCATGACATTTACCATCACATTTTCATATTTATTCATATAATTCTGCACATTTACTAATATTTTATGATTTATTGTGTGCAGGCCTTGAGTTCTTATTTTAATAATAAATAAAGCCTAAAGAAGCCCAAAAGCCCATATTCAAGCCCAAGTGCAAAAGTGCAAATATCAATTGTCAAAAGTGCAAATACACAGGGCTAAAATTGCAAATATCAAAGAAGAGGGAAGGATAGACTTCTATTCAACCCTAAACACTTGCAGGATGAGGATAAAAGCCAAAGAAGAGAAGGAATTCGTGGATAAAAGATTTGGGATCTAGGTAACTTGCTTCCCAAGTTATATCTAAATCCCAAGATAAAGAGTCGAGATTCAACTTCAAGAAGGAAAATCCCAGATGAATGGACCAGAGGATGCCACGCGAGAAAGCGCGTGGCATTTGGCTACAAAAGTGCCGCGTTTCCGCGGCAAAATTCCCGTTTCCGCGGCAATCCTGAGGCGGTTGGCAATGCGTTTTCGTTGAGGAGTTGTACTGGGACTCTACTTCCTATATCTCCTATAAATACCCCTGCAGAGCAATAGAGAAGGGGCGTCTAGAGGCAGAGCCAGAGGGCCAAATCTAGGGTTTTAGGTTTTCTTCTAGTTTAGATTTTCTTTTCTCCATTGTAATTTTATTTTTTTTCCTTTTTGTAAAAACTGAGAGGAGATGATGTTCTCATGGAGGAAGGGATCTACTTGTACTGATGGTGACAGTCGGTGTAAGTTTTATTTTTCCACCATTGTTTAATAATCGAATCGAGGTTTGTTTTTGTTCTTTTATTATTTTGTTTTTTTTGTTCTTGTTTAATCTTGTATATCTCAGTATTTGCTTTCTTCAATTTTCTCTCTAATGTCTTGCCCACCATGAGAACCAACTGCTTCGAGACTACCTAGCCGAAGAAGAGCCCTTGATGGCCTATGGCGATGAACAGGTCTTCATAGTTGTCTTTTATTTCATAGTGTAGATTAAGAAGGCGGACGATCCTATACGCCATGCTTGTACGCCTTCCAAGAAAAGGTAAATCATCGCAACGGTTCAAAAGGTAAGCAGACTGAAGAGGTATGTGTTTCTTTCTTTCTTTCTTTCTTTAGTTTAGATTTCTATCTCTATCTCTCTCAAATTCTTTTCACCACACTTCCTTGTAAATACCATCATAACTAATAAAATAAATAAAAATTTTAGAGAATCTTACAAACGCTTCCATCGCTAGTCCCTCCCTGAGGATCACGACCCGCATAGCCACTGCTACCGCGGATTCGAATTGAGAACCTTGCACAATCTACTTCTAAATCTAACATTCTATTTTTGTGTGCAGGTAAAATCTCAATTAAGCCCGTTCATGCCCGTCATCTTTCTCAGTCCCAGGTCACCGGGGGTTCCCAGCAACCTTACGGCGTAACAGGAACGCTGAACGATGACAGAGATGAAGTGCGTGTCAACTACAGGCGCGAGAAGCTGGAACAATTACCTGTCCAGCAGATACAGAACGCGAGGCTCAAGCCCGCGTCTCTCCTGAACCACGTCAGACGCACGAAGTTCGTGTTTGGAGACCTAAACGCGAAGCCCACCAGGCCTGCGTTTCTGAAGCTCCACTTCCCAAACGCGACGTTCAGCAGCGCGAGGTCCGTACTTCTTATCAGAGACACAAGACCCGCGTCTCCCCAATCAGATGCGAAATTGAAAAAATCTGAGTATCTCAACCGTCGCTAGCTAAACGCGACAACCAGCAATGCAAGGTCCGCATCCCTTCTCAGTAGAGACGAAAGGCCTGCGTTCTCGAGCCGAAATGCGAGAGCCGCGTCTATCTCACAAGATGTGAGCTCCGTGTCTCAGAGCCATGCGTCTCAGCTGATAGCTGTCAGAAGCTGAAAAGCCCTCGACAACCCGAGGCTGATCTCTTTGGTCCTCCTCCGACAGATCTAAGAGATTATTAGACGAAGAAAAGTAGTGCTAATCAGATTACTCTGTGAACGGCTCATCATGGTAATGCTATCTGAATGCCGCTGCAGCTCACAGACAGGCAAACAGTCGGTGTTTAGACGATTGACCTCAACCTCCCGATCAGCCAAGAAGCATCACTCTCACAGAAAGGGAGCCTTCTCTGACATTGAGTACCCTGAAGTCACTGCAAACATGGTAAGCAGGAGTAGGGAAAAACAACCTGTAGTCAGCTCTGATGAGTCTGACACGGAACCAGAAGGAGTGTATTGGCATACTCGCACTCGGAGTGGTGCGGTCGCCCCGATCAACTACAGTGCCCTAGCTCGGGGCATTGAAGTAAATGAATCATATTCCGCCGTTGCAGAATCGTAGGCCTCGAATGCATCCATAGAGAAGGAAGCCTTTGCGTACATGACAAATACTCCCGAGGAGACGGCCAGGTGCTTTGAACAGCAAGCCCAGGTCCAGAGGGAACAATTCGATATGATTTGCGCTCAACAAGAATCTATTGATACCCTCAAGCAGATGCTCACACAATTGCTTGAAGACAAGAGGAAGTCAACGGATAAAACTTCTTCTAAGAAGTCTAAAGGCAAACAGAAAGAAGGAGAAAGCACAACTTCTGTACATATCGAGCAAATGAGCAATCTAATTCTGAGTCGTCTAAATCCTCGTCTAAAGAGGAAGGCAGCCCGGAGAATAGGGGCATTCATTCTAAAAGAATGAGTCAATTGGAGCAGCGTCTGGAAGCCCTTACCAACCGAAAAGGCCTCCAAGAAGCAGGAGTGGTCCGGCCATATCCGGCCGAGTGGGACCTTATCCCATACCCTCCTAAGTTCAAAACTCTGACCCTATAGGCTTTCGACGGCAAAGGGTCACCGAACCAACATATCTACTACTTCAAGTCTCAGACAAGAAATGTGGTAGATAATGATGCCATCTAGGCACGTTTGTTCATTGGCACTCTAAAAGGGCTTGCCTTTGAATGGTTCATGAAACTCCCAGAAGGCTCCATTAAAAACTGGGGTGATTTGGAGAAGCTCTTCCTGACACGCTTCTTTGAAGATGATTCGGAGATTACAATGCCCACTCTCCTGGCCACGAAGCAGCGAAAGGGAGAGTCAGTCAAAATATTTGTGGAAAGATTTCAGAATATGGCACTCTGATGTCCCAGCGGTATGATCCAGGCCACCCTAGTAGAAACATGCGGCCACAATCTATAAACTTCACTCCTAGTTCAAATAGGAGTCGCTAAAAGCCGCACCTAGAAGCAATTGGTCCAGTAAGGTGAACAGGCTTAAGAAATTTTCACCAGGGTTAGGGTAGAAGAAAACAAACCCAAACCCGAAAAGTCGACAAGGCACATGCCAGAATCATCTTTTCAATCAAAAAGAAAAGATAATTTGGCGATGGAGACAAAATCCCCCGTCAAACCTCAGCCGGTTAGGGGAGGTGGTTCTTCAAGTCAGCCACGCCAACAAGCAGTATTCCTTCAAAGGCGAGCATGTCGATTCGTTGTTCAAGTTACTCAACAAGAGCAACAGATTGAAACTTCCTAAAGCTAGACGTCCTGAAGAAGTCGGCAAGTCTGATATTCCTAACTACTGCCTGTATCATAGGATGCTAGGGCACTCCACCAAGAGCTGTTACATCTTCAAAGACATCCTTCAAGCTCTAATCAATGCAGAAGTGCTAAAGCTCCATCCAGAGTAGAAGAACGTGACAGCTAATATGACATCATTTCTTCAATTTGGAAATAGCCTCCAGCACCGTCCGGAGTAGTTCCCATCCCAAGAAGAGAACTAAGAATGATCAATACGGACCCGCATCACCACAAGAGAAGGGTCTTGTACCTGTCCCCACACCTCAGGGAGAAATTATGTGGCTTCATCCCGACCTTGTGGAAGGCCAATAGTGGACTACTGTTACCAACAGAAAGTCCAAAGGCAAAGTGAAAGCTTCGTCCTACAACTTGGTGTGCACTTCTTCTCGGGAAGTAGAAACCGATGTTCCCTCACTAACTGATTCGGAAGAGGAGACACTCATCCTTGCCGCAGAACTCAATAAACCGCTCGTGGCAGAAACTCGTACGGGTCAGTCATATTTAAAGAAATATGACGAGATGGTGGCATGCCCTCCTAAACCTACTGCAGAGTCAGCCAAGCCCTCGAAGAAACCAGTGGAGAAGCAGAAAGAGCTTTGATTTTTCACGCGGAAGGATCCACAACACCTTACTGCTTTGACGTCCTGGCTCAATTGGCCGACATCCCGGCTAGAATCACCCTTTACGAGCTCCTGAGACTATCAAAGTCAACAAGAAAAGCTCTGAGGGAAGCCCTAGCTGATGCTGAAATTTTCATGGCCCAGATTCCGACTGGACCACAGGAGGAAGATGAAGAGGACTGCCTCCATGCCTCCAAAAATGCTCCCTGCATCACCTTCATGTCAGATGACATGCAAGTCAAGGGGAAACATGATCGGCCTCTGTACTTCACGGGGTACATTGGATCGTCTGAAGTGAGCCGCATCCAAGTAGATCCAGGATCCGCGTTGAGCATCATGTCTCGCCGGGTCATGTAGTACTTGGGGATCCCCACCCACTGATTGAGCGCCACCCAGACTACCATCTATGATTTCAACGCCAATGGTACGCACCCAATGGGGAAGATCAAGCTCAAATGCCAGATCGGGGACCTAAAGTCTGAAGTGACGTGCTATATAATCGACGCTGACTCTTCGTACAATTTGCTGCTAGGACGACCGTGGATTCATCGTAATTTCATCGTCCCGTCCACTCTCCATCAAGTTATGAAGTACATTGACGGAAGTGGGAAAGTCTGAATGTCGATTGTCGAAAGGCATCCGTTCAAGGGGGCAGAGAACTATTTCACAGACTCCCTCCTGTACCAAGACTCTTTGAAAACAAATGAGAACGTACAGCCAGAGGAACCAGACCCTGGTAACGAAGCTGACACTGAGCCAGAGGTGGAAGAAAAGTGCATGTGGGAATTAAATCCACTTGTAACGAGTATTAATAAGCTCTATGTTAATAACACCGCTGATGATGTAGGAGAATGGTATATTAATAAAGAGTTGAATTTGGCTTACTTTTCTGTGTTTGCTTCTGATTCAGTACCATCAGACACTAGTACGGAGATGGGTGATGACCCCTGGTCAGCAATGGATGCTCTGACATCATTGCATGTAGCAATGAAGTCATCCCTCAAAATGTACCAAGATGTGGTGATGCGCAAGAATCAGTATTAATGATTTCAGCAAGACGCAGAGGCCAAAAACTAATTCTTTTCAGAAGAATTGAGTCCGAATTGATATCTCACAAAGACTCAGAAAGTGAGAATGAATCTCCTCAGTTCTCTCATTATGACCCAAGTGTAATCAGAATGATGGATAGGATGGGGTATGATCTAAAAATGGTCCTGGTTTGAACTTCAGCAAAGGAAGAAGAACACTACTTCGATCTTTCATTCTAAAAGGGAAGACCCCTGACTATTACCATCGAACTTGCAGGGGTTTAGGCTATGTGTCAACTCCAATTCCGTCAACCTCTGAGTCTAGAGAGTCATTATACCATAATCACTCGCCTGGCATGTCATCGTGGGAGTCAGACTTTAGTGTGGGCAACCTCTTCGGAGAACTTTCAGTAAACATGGTGTCAACAAGCCACCTGGAAGATAGAGATGAAGAAATGATCCAGTCTGATATAGATCCTTGGATCAAACACCCAAATACTCTCTGGGATGTTCACTTTGAACAACGTGAACCACCTACGAAGGATAAAGTTACCCAGATTAATCTGGGAGATGAGGCTAATCCTAAGCCCATCTTTATAAGCGAAAGCCTATCATTCTCCGAGAAAGAAGATTTAATATCTCTTGTGCAGGAGTATATAGACGTTTTCGCTTGGAAATACGAGGACATGCCTGGGCTTGATCCTCGAGTGGCTATGCATCGTCTTAACATTAATTCAGATGTGAAGCCAGTCAAACAGCAACAGCAACGATTTCGTTCAGAAATAATGGAAGCAATCCAGTCAGAAGTCAAGAAGCTTATAGACTCTGGCTTCATTAGGGAGGAGCAACACCTTGATTGGGTAGCCAATATCGTCCCCTTTAAAAAAAAATGGGAAGATCTAGATTTGCATCGATTTTCGCGATCTAAATGAGGCCTGTCCCGAAGACGAATTCCCTCTCCCAATCACGGATGTCATGATTGACAATACGTGCGGGTTTGAATGAATGTCTTTTATGGATGGATTCTCAGGGTACAATCAAATCAAAATGTACCCTGATGATGAAAAGCATACTTCTTTCAGGACACCACTAGGGGTATATTGCTATACTGTCATGCCGTTCAGACTGAAAAATGCTAGGATAATATATCAGAAAGCTATGAATGCTATTTTCCACGAACACATGCGTAAAACAGTGGAATGCTACATCGACGATATTGCAGTGAAAAGTCGCGCCAAGGGCGACCATATAGCAGATCTGAAGATAGTTTTTGAAATCATGCGGGCACATCAGTTGAAGATGAACCCCATTAAATCTTTCCTGGGGTAGCCAGCGGTAAATTCCTATGGTTTGTGGTGACATCCAAAGGAATTCACTTAGACCCAGAAAAAGCCGCGCTGTCCTGGAGATGCAACCTCTAAGGAATCTCAGGGAGCTTAGAGGATTGCGAGGGCGACTAGCGTACATCCAGAGGTTTATCTCAAATCTTACCGGAAGATGTCAACCCTTCACCAAATTAATGGAGAAGGGTATTTCATTCATCTGGGATGATGCTTGCCAACAAGCGTTCGAGGAAATCAAACGATACCTCATGCAACCACCCGTACTTACATCTCTAGTTTCAGGAAAACCTTTCCTGCTATATGTCCGAGCGATGGATCATTCCTTAGGAGCTTTACTAGCCCAGAATAATGATCAGGGACATGAGAAGGCAACCTACTACCTGAGCAAGACTATGATCGGAGCCGAGCATCGGTACAACCCGATCGAAAAGGAATGTTTGGCGTTGAATGAATGTCTTTTATGGATGGATTCTCAGGGTACAATCAATTCAAAATGTACCCTGATGATGAAAAGCATACTTCTTTCAGGACACCACTAGGGGTATATTGCTATACTGTCATGCCGTTCAGACTGAAAAATGCTAGGATAATATATCAGAAAGCTATGAATGCTATTTTCCACGAACACATGCGTAAAACAGTGAAATTCTACATCGACGATATTGCAGTGAAAAGTCGCGCCAAGGGCGACCACATAGCAGATCTGAAGATAGTTTTTGAAATCATGCGGGCACATCAGTTGAAGATGAACCCCATTAAATCTTTCTTGGGGTAGCCAGCGGTAAATTCCTATGGTTTGTGGTGACATCCAAAGGAATTCACTTAGACCCAGAAAAAGCCGCGCTGTCCTGGAGATGCAACCTCTAAGGAATCTCAGGGAGCTTAGAGGATTGCAAGGGCGACTAGCGTACATCCAGAGGTTTATCTCAAATCTTGCCAGAAGATGTCAACCCTTCACCAAATTAATGGTGAAGGGTATTTCGTTCATCTGGGATGATGCTTGCCAACAAGCGTTCGAGGAAATCAAACGATACCTCATGCAACCACCCTTACTTACATCTCCAGTTTCAGGAAAACCTTTCCTGCTATATGTCTGAGCGATGGATCATTCCTTAGGAGCTTTACTAGCCCAGAATAATGATCAGGGACATGAGAAGGCAACCTACTACCTGAGCAAAACTATGATCGGAGCCGAGCATCGGTACAACCCGATCGAAAAGGAATGTTTGGCGTTGGTGTTTGCTATATAGAAAATGCGATACTACTTGGTGGGCCAGACTATAAATGTCATATCAGAAGTCAATCCTTTGAGGTTGCTCATGACGAAGCCTTCATCACTAAATGGTCGACTGGCAAAATGGGCCATACTGCTATCCCAATATGAGATGCGCTTTCAACCACAAAAGCCGTGAAGGGACAAGCGATGGCCGATTTCCTGGCTGGGCATTCGGATCCGAGAGCAACCGAACTTTACGAGGTTCTTCCAGACGAAGTCGCTGAATTTTCTATGACCCAGACATCTTTTGAAAGACTGGTATGGTAACTCTTCTTCGACGGGGCATCAAGAACAGGTCCGCAGGGGCAGATCATCGCAGGAGCAGGGGTAGTACTGGTCTCCCCATAGAACTATGTGATCCCTCGAGTGTTCTCATTAACCGAGCCCTGTTCCAATAATGTTGCTGAATACAATGCCCTCTTGATTGGGATGCAAATCGCCAATGAGATTGGCGTTAAAAATCTCAAAGCATACGGTGACTCTAAACTCATCGTTAACCAAGTTCGCGGGGAGTACGAAGTCAGACATGAAGACTTAGTACCCTATTACAACGCAACTATTCACATGGCTGTGAGGTTCAAAAACTTTTACATCGACCATGTACCACGCCAGCAAAATGCACACGCAGATGCACTGGTATCTCTCTCTGCTTCTTTAGCCCTTCCAGCTGGGGTAGAAGAGAAAATAATTGTCTAAGCCACGACTTGTATTACCCAAGAGTCGTTTTTAAAGATCACCAAAAGCCGACAGGAGAGTGTCAAGCCAAAGAAGCTCTAAAACTTCAACATGAGCAAAGCCTAGGGTTGGCGATTCCCCTACATCGACTATGCATTATACGACATCATGCCTGATGATCCCAAAGAGGTGGCTGCCATTAGAAGGAAAGCCCACAAATTCTACAATAATGCGATCACGCGAACACTATATCGTCGATCACAGGATGGGATCCTCCTTCGCTGTCTGTCACAAAAGGAGTCACAGGAAGTACTCAAAGAAGCGCATGATGGCATGTGTGGAACTCATCAGCCTGGTCCGAAGCTTGGGGATCGACTCTGAAAACTGGGATATTATTGGCCTAAGATGATCCCAGACGCCATTACTTACGCTAAACGATGTCATGCCTATCAGGTCCATGGTGACTTCATCCATCAAGCACCAGAATATCTTCGCTCTACAACCTTAACCTGGCTATTTGAGATGTGGGGAATGGACATGGTCGTCCCTATCAGCCCACCTTCATCCAAAGGACATCGGTTCATCTTAGCTATAACTGATTACTTCTCTAATGGGCTGAAGTTATCCCTTGAGGGAGGTAAAGGCATCTGACGTGATCAAATTCGTTAAACATCACGTTATTTACCATTTTGGTGTACCATGACAGATTGTTCATGATAATGGGCCCCAGTTTGTCAGCCAGGCTTTTTAGAAGTTCTGCAACAAGTTCAGAATCTATAGTGTGTCCTTAACGACATACTACATGATTGTTATACATATTTGCATATTTTACCACTTCCATACTATGCATATTGTAAATAAAATGTGATTTTTAACCCCTTTTCTCTCTATTTTTACAGGTCCACAACTTAAAAGAGAAAAAGTCCATTAATCACTTTAATTAGCAATAATTAAAGAGATTAAATCCATAAGCCCAAAAGAGCCCAAGATTTGAATTTGGATTCAGTTGAGATCCGCGCGCCAATTGGATCTTCCAGAAGGCCACGTGGATAACAACCTAACAACCAAATCACAACAGAAAATCTGGGCTCAACGGCCCAGATTTTGCCGCCAAATCTGGGGATTTCCCGCGTATCTGCGGCGGTTTGGAGGCAGTTGGAGCCCGGATTTTGCGCCAACGGCCAGGGCTCTAGATCCTTCTCATGGATGGCTATAAATAGAGGACCAGGGTCTGTGAGAGAGGAGAGAAGAGAGAGAAGAAAATAGGGGAAATTCTTGTATTTTGTTTTGTTATTCTCCTAGGTTTTTAGTCTTCATCTTCTTCCTCCTAGAGATTTTGACAAAGTGAGAGAGAGAGTGCTGTTTGAAAGCTTGTATCAAGGAAGTGACATTCTTGTAGGCAAGGATTAATCAAAAGAGCTCCATTCATCTCTTTGCAATCTCTAGTATGTTTTACTTTACTTTGCTTTAATTTCTTGCTTTCATTCTAGTGCTATTTCATTTGCTTTAGTTCTATTGCTTTACATCATGAATAGTTGCTTTGTTTCTAGTGTAATGGATAGCTAAGTCTCTATTGCATGGCTAGCTAAGGACTTATCTAGCTAACTTCTATCTCTCTGGATGATGCTTATCTTTATACTTGCATTGTGATAATTCTTTTACTTACCAAGGAAGTAGAGTTTCTTTCCCTTGGCAATTGCTTGTTCATACTCCATATGACTCATGTGTGCCTCATTTAGAGCCTTGTCTAGAACAAGAGCCTTTGATGGAACATGGAGATGGATCACCAAACATGTGCTACTTGTAGAACAACTTCTTTACTTCAAGCTAATTTGTTGTTATGTCTTGAAAGTATAAATGAATGTTGATTCTTCTAACCTAGCATCCTTTGAGTACCAATCCTAGAGTTCATCATTGAAAATCTATCTAGAGAGCCAATGAATCAATATGAGGCTTCAAGCTAAAGAACAAGAGAACACTCATCTTCCAAATGGTAAAACACTTGAACAAACAAGCAAGTTATCCCTATTGCCAATGAATCAACATGAGGCAATATAGCATCACCATTGAGTTTAGTAAGTTAGCAATGAGGTAAAGTTAGCTAGCCATGTATTTCTTATCCAAAGTTTTCCAACACTTTCTTTACTAGCTTTTCTTTCTTTGCAACACACTTCACCCAAGTTCTTTTGATTTCTTTTTCCATAATGCACAAATCCATCACTTCTTTTCATGTTGCTTCTTGCATTTGTGTAAATACATAGAAGACATTTCGTTTTTTTTCTTCACTCCATACCGTAACGCTTCTATCGCTAGCTCTCCCGGAGAATCGACCCGGTATAGCCATTGCTATAGCGGAGATTGGAAAGGGTATATTGATCTTTGAATACATTTGTGGAGTAAACGAGTACCAAGGTTAACTCTAAACCTTTCTTCTTTAATTGAAACTTGTGTAATAACTCTACATTACTCAATCCCAATCAAATTTTTGGCGCCGTTGCCGGGGAGAGCAACGGTATTTGAATTCAAGTGAAGAATTAAGCGAATCGTCTTCTCTGTTGCAGGTTACAGGTTGAAGAAACAGCAAATCTTGCATTGCAGAAACATATAAGTAGACCTGGGCCTCTGCTCTCGAAAGCAGAGACCAGGATCCCTCTGAATTGCCGCAAATTCTGGGATTTTGCCGCAGAATTGCGGCAAGGAAGAGTTGACTACTAATCATTTTTCTGCAGGGCTTACTTCTCTGCAAAATACAGCTGCTGCAATACTTTAAATCTTGTTTGCTTCACCTGATAACTGCTAATCAACAGTAAAAAATTTGTTGCAAAGTTAAAAAATTGTTTAGACATTTGCATACTAGGCACGTGTCTTTCAATTCCTTTACATTTACTGTTGAAGAGTGCTGGAGACAAGGTACGTAAGCATAGCATATAGGCTAGGACTCACTCTTTGTTTGATTTAATTAAGCTTTGAGTGAACCTTGTTTGTTGATATCGTACACTTGCACGAATTGATCCTAAGGGCAAATCCCATAAAAAAGATAAGGTGGGGATTTTATCACCCCTTCCTTAGTCCAAAAACCATTTTCCCACGCACTCACAATCCTAAGCTTCTAATTAAAATTGCTAGACGTTGGCCCTAGGGACATCCGGACTCACTTAGGAGATTTTCCTAAGGGGGAAAAGTGTTGGAAAGTGACTTTTGTAAAATCAGTGTCTAGGAAAGGGGTTGAGGGCCGAAAGCCCGAAGGTTGCTGGTTACTTAATTAAGGAACGTCTCTGACGGAAAATCTCCCACCAACCTTACCCTTCCCTAGCTGATTTGCTTATAGTCAAAGTCTACACCAAACCTCCTGTGGACGATCTAAAGTTAGGAGTCGTCTAGGTCCAGGAAACCTAGAAAGCTTGGATTGATTTTTTCTTTTTCTTGATTGTTATTTTTTCATTTTCCGCCTGTGTGAAAGGTGCACGTTGATTGTGTAATTGTATGCAAGAGTGGTATCGAGATCCGAATTCTGCTAGGCTTGTAAGAACTTCTACACTGCCACATACACCACCACTCGACACAATCATGACCACCAACGTTTCGTTGCAAGACAAGTTCTATCCGATTCGCACATCACTTCCATCGTGCATTCTCCTCCCAAACACAAATGGAAATAACTTTGAGTTGAAGCCCCAGTTCATAAACACACTTCCACGATTCCATGGCCTTGAATCTGAGGATGCGTACTTCTTCATCTGAGAGTTTGAAGAAGTATGCCTTATGATGAGAATTTCCCAGTTGACCGAGGATGCTGTCAGACTTAGGTTTATACCTTTTGCACTTAAGGATATTGCTAAGAAGTGGCTTTATAATCTCCCAGTCAGCTCAATTTCTTCATGGGATGATTTCGTTAAGGTCTTTCTTAAAAAGTTTTATCCTATCCATAAGACAGCCATTATGAGGAAGAATATAATGCAGTTCAAACAAGAAGCCAATGAACCGTTTTGGAAGTACTTTGAGCGCTTCAAAGACCTAGTAGCCCTGTGTCCCCATCACGGTATAGAAAAATGGCGCCAGTGCCAGATTATCTATGATGGGCTTGATTATCAGACTAAGACGCTCCTTGAAACCATGTGTCAAGGAGAATTCTTAAAGAAGGATGAAGATCAGGGTTGGGATCTTTTTGAGGCATTAGCTGAAAAGACAGTCCAGTGGGAATCATGTACTGAGAAACCTGCACCCACAACTTTCAGAACTGGTTTACATTCCATAGGATCCTCAATAGCTGCAGAAGCTAAAATCACACAGTTGATGAAGAGGATTGAGTTGCTAGAGTCCAGGGAAAACTCTGCTGTGAATCAGGTCAACCCATCTGTGGATAATCCGGGTTGTACCTACTGCCATGATCTGAATCATCTGTTTGAGGAGTGTCCAGTTTATCAAACTCAAATGTTTCAGGAGAGTACGAATGCCGCGTACACCAGACCCACTTATAATCCTTACTCCAAAACCTATAATCCGGGATGGCAAAACCATCCGAATTTCTCTTGGAGTCAGTCTGGCCCTGAGCAGCCGAGACAACCCTTTCCACAACAATACCCTGCTCAGTCTCATCCACCAACTTACCACCAGAACCCCCAAATGTTCATTCATACCAGAGTCCACCCAGATTCCAGTCATATCAAAATCCTGTGCCATACCAAGGAAATTTTCAGCCCCAGTTTCAACATCATCCACCACCCAATCCTTCAGACAAGAAAATTTCTGAATTGGAGAAAATGATAGAGACCTTATCTAAGACCCAAGCCGCAATGATGAACAATCAGCAGCAGGATATGAACAAATTGCAAATTCAAATAGGGCAATTGGCTAACTCTTTGACTGAAAGACAAAAAGGAATGCTACCTAGCCAACCTGTGCCCAATCCCAAAGCCCATTTTCCTCTGCACGAAGTTGAAGACTTGGGACCCAGACAATGCCAAGCCATTCAGATCCTTAGGTCTGGAAAACATGTAGATAATAAGGTTTCAAATCAGTCTCCCAAATCTGTGTCACCACCTTCTGTTCCAGTACAACCCATGCAAGATAGTCCTTCATCAAGCACACAACCATCCACTTCTCAGTCAAAGGAAAAGAGAAAGTTGATGAGCAAACATATAAGCCTGTTGTCCCATTCCCAAATAGGCTTACAAATCATAAGATGAATGCTCACATGGAGAAGATAAGAGAGATATTCAATCAAGTACAAATCAATGTCCCTCTCTTAGATGCCATTCAACAAGTCCCATCCTATGCCAAGTTTTGAAAGAAATGTGTACTAAAAAGAGAAAAGCAAATGTCCCTAAAAAAGTCTTTTTGGCTTCCAACATAAGTGAACTGCTCAATGGTCCGATCCCTGTGAAGTACAAAGATCCAGGGAGCCCTATCATTTCTTGTATCATAGGGCAGACCACCATAAATAGGGCTTTGCTAGACTTGGGCGCGAGCATCAATCTTCTCCCCTTTTCCGTATATACAATTCGCTGACCGCTCTGTAAAGATTCCAAGGGGGAAATTACAGATGTTTTGATACGGGTTGGGGAATTCATTTACCCCGTGGACTTTGTTGTTCTTGAAACACAGCCCATACAAAATCACAGAGCGCAAACACCCGTCATTCTCGGACGTCCTTTCTTAGCCACCGCGAATGCGATCATCAACTATCGAAATGGATCGATGAGGCTAACGTTCGGAGATATGACGAAGGAGGTGAATGTTTTCCATCTGGGAAAGCAGCCAAGGGATGTGGACAATGAGTCTTTTGATGTGAATTTGATAGAAGGGTTAACCAGCGAACATGTGGAGGAGGTTGAGTATGAGTCTGAAGAGGAATTTGAGTTGGAGTCAGATGACTTCAACCTGGATCAGATTGTTGGATCAAATGTTGAACGGACCACTAATTCCACCCCTATTCTTCCCTTGCACCATGAGCAACCTGTGATAGATCTGGTCCCTTCTTCTGAGCTTAAGGCTCTTCCCGATCATCTCAAGTACAAGTACTTGGATGAGAAGGAATCTTTTCCTGTAATCATCGCATCCAATCTTACTGAACAACAAGAAGAGGACCTTCTGACTGTGTTAAGGGAAAATAGAGAGGCCATTGGTTGGACCATGGCTGATATCAAGGGGATTAGTCCTTCCATTGTCCAACATAGGATTCACTTGACGGAAGATGCTAAGCCTAAACGAGACCCACAGCGTAGACTTAACCCTATTATGCAAGAAGTTGTTAGATCTGAGATATTGAAACTATTAGACAATGGGATTATCTATCCCATATCTGATAGTCAATGGGTAAGTCCAGTCCACGCTGTGCCTAAGAAAGCTGGATTTACGGTGGTGGAAAATGAGAATAAAAAATTGATACAAACACGTCTTCCAACGAAGATTCGAGTTTGTATTGATTACAGGAAGTTGAATACCGCCACACGTAAAGACCACTTTACACTTCCATTTATTGATCAAATGCTGGAGAGATTGGCGGGACACGAGTACTATTGTTTCCTGGATGGATATTCAGGATATAATCAGATCCCAATTGCTCCCGATGACCAAGATAAAACGACCTTCACCTGTCCTTTTGGAACGTTTGCTTACCGAAGGATGCCCATCGGTCTATGCAATGCTCCTGCAACGTTTCAATGTTGCATGTTGAGCCTCTTTTCGGACATGGTGGAGAAATTTTTGGAAATTTTTATGGATGATTTCTCGATTTATGGGGATTCCTTTGAGCAATGCTTGTACCATTTAAAGTTGGTGTTACAACGCTGTATGGAGAAAATTTTGACACTTAACTGGGAAAAGTGTCATTTTATGGTCAAGCAAGGACTCGTACTTGGGCACAAGGTATCAAGAATAGGAATCGAGGTAGACAAGTCCAAAGTGGAAGTTGTAACGAAGCTCACTGAACCGACGTGCTTAAAAGACATTAGATCATTTTTAGGGCACGCCGGTTTCTATAGGCGATTTATTCAAGGGTTTAGCAACATTGCAAGACCCTTGACAAAACTCTTAGGAAAGGATGTACCCTTCATCTTTGATGAGGAATGTCAAAATCATGGAAAGAGCTTAAGAGTAGACTTGTCTCTGCACCGATCATATCTGCACCAGACTGGACCAAACCTTTTGAGATTATGTGTGATGCCTCAGACTTTGCTATAGGCGCTGTTTTAGGATAGCGTATTGATAATAGGCAACACGTAATCTATTATGCTAGCAGAACGCTGAATGATGCCCAACTCAATTACACAACTACTGAAAAGGAATTTTTAGCGGTTGTCTTTGCGTTGGAGAAATTTCGTCAATATCTGCTAGGGTCCAGAACTGTTATTTTCACTGATCACTCCGCCCTAAAATACTTGATGCAAAAGAAGGATGCTAAGGCGAGACTGATTCGATGGATACTTCTTTTGCAAGAGTTTGATTTGGAGATTAAAGATAAAAAGGGCGTTGAGAACGTGGTAGCTGATCATTTGTCGAGAATCCCAATGCACCTAAAGAGAGAATACCGATTAATGATGATTTTCCTGACGAGCACATTTTTGAGATATGTGGAGAGCCCTGGTATGCTGATATAGTGAACTACCTTGCTACCAGGCAAATACCTTCTCATTGGTCAGGACAAGAAAAACACCGTTTCATGCGCCAAATGCGGTTCTTCTTTTGGGATGAACCGTATTTATTCAAATACTGTCCTGACCAAATCATACGTAGATGCCTTCCTGAGGATGAACATCAGAGCGTTTTGACATTCTGTCACAAGTTAGCTTGCGGTGGACATTTTGGTCCACGGAAAACTGCTGAGAAAGTGCTTCAAAGTGGATTTTACTGGCCCACTCTCTTTAAGGATGCATACAATTTTTGCAAGCTTTGTGACAAGTGTCAAATGACAGGTCGTATCACACAAAGAGACATGATGCCCCTTACACCCATCTTGGAAGTCAAATTTTCGACCTCTGGGGCATCGATTTTATGGGACCCTTTCCTCTGTCCTATGGTAACCAATACATTTTGGTAGCCGTAGATTATGTTTCCAAGTGGGCTGAAGCAATTCCAACACGGACGAATGACAACCATGTTGTCATTAAGTTTTTAAGAGAAACATCATCTCTCGCTTTGGAGCCCCCCGTGCGATAATAAGCGATAATGGGAGTCATTTTTGCAATAGGGCTTTTGAAGCCTTGATGCGTAAATACTCTATCACTCACAAATTGTCCACGGCTTATCATCCTCAAACCAACGGGCAAGTTGAAGTCACGAATAGACAGATAAAACTCATTTTGGAGAAAACTGTAGGATAGAACCGTAAGGATTGGTCCATCAAACTCACTGATGCCTTATGGGCATACAAGACCGCTTACAAGACTGTCCTCGGTATGTCTCCATATCGAGTTGTATTTGGGAAACCTTGTCACTTGCCTGTTGAATTAGAACACCGAGCTATGTGGGCTTTAAAGCAGCTGAACTTGGATTTGGATAAAGTCGGTGCTTTAAGGAAGTTGCAGCTATCCGAGCTTGAAGAGCTGAGAAACGAGGTATATGACAATGCTCAGATCACTAAACACAGAACCAAGCTTTTTCACGATAAATCCATTCACCGAAAGATTTTTGTCGTAGGACAAAAGGTTCTGTTGTACAATTCACGACTCCACCTTTTCCCTGGTAAATTGAGAACCAGGTGGTCAGGACCATTCATTGTTCAAAATGTCTTCTCCCATGGTGCGATTGAGATTCTTGACCCGAATAATGGTAACAAATTCACTGTGAACGGTCAACGTCTTAAGCCATTCTTTACCACTGATCCCGTGTCACACGAAGTTCATGAATTGGGTCTTTGTGACCCAGTTTATTTGTGACAATTCCATCTGTATAGTTTCCCGTGCATTTTCCTGAATATCATTTTGGACCACACTTGTAAATAATTTTCTTTTACATTTTTTGTAAATAATAAATAAAAAAATTAGGGATTTTTGTTTCACACTCCTAGGATTTTCTCTTCCCTAGGATTCCTTTCATTTCCAAACTCCTTTGACCTAGGGTTGTAAATATACCTTTGACCTAGGGATAAATTTGGAAATCCCATTTTTACCTACCCCTATAAATACTCTCCTCACCAACTCTTTCTCCCTCAAACGCAGACTTCCTTTCAGATCTGAGAACCTCCTTCAAGATCCGACCTATGTCACATTTCCCTTCACCAGACTCCTCAGATCTGCCGCAAAAACCCACTTCCAGCCGCAGATCCACCGCACTCCGGCCACCTCTGGCGCCCAGAAAAATTCTGCCTGGCTGATTTCTACTTCCAGTGGCAGATCCAGAGCAACTCTTCCAAATTCTTTCTCGGGTGCCTTCTGCACAACTGTTTTGGATTTCCCCCCACGATCTCCGGGGGTGGTTTGCATTTTCCTATCTCAAATCCTTTGCTTTACTTCCATTAGCATATATGGCACCGAATTTGTATATGGAAAGGGATTTTTCTGTACTTTTGAATGAAAGTGGGGGGTATGGGCACATTTTTGTGGATAGAATACGTGCTTGGAATTGGTACTCTTTGGTCTATGATAACAATGAGCACGATGCATACTATTGCCCTGATCTTGTCACTACTTTTTACAATTCAATTGATCAAGCATCTGTGAATCATGACACGTACCAATTTGTATCTCACATGCCATTCGGTGATATCTTTGTCACCATCCCACTTATTGCTGAAATCACTCATGTCCCCAATCATCCCCACCATAGCGACCCCTTGCCATTGCTAGATTACTTAACCATCATGGGTGTCCGCTGCACAATTCAGGATCGTGGGCTCAAAGCCAACACGACTTTTAGAAATGTTCATTGCATTGGACGCTGGGTCCAACGCAATATTTTTGGGCTTGACCATCAATCCTCCTTCAACAGACCCGTGTTACAGATAATCCATTACTTAATGACACAAAACCACACGGTCTGTTTGAATCGGGCCATCTTCCGTACCATTCTTGAGAATTCCTCCCGCACTCGGGGTGCAAAGCATTCTCATTCCATCTTAATTACACGTCTGTGTAAATATTTCATGTCAGACGCTGTTTTTAATACATTTGACCGTGTACCTATTACTGTAGAGATACCCACAAGCTCATACAACGGTTGCTTGCAGGCGCTCTGGACACCCAGTGCCCAGCCTGAGACTGTACCTGTGGAGTCATCCTCGGAGGAAAGCCTAGAGAGGATAGATGAGCCCCATTTTGGAGGCAGGACCCCCCAATGGAACCAAGAGCCTTCATGTCCACCATCTGGAAGGGTATGAAGAAGATATTTAGGGGGCAGGTCCGGCTTAGGAAAAGGTCGAGGAGCAATCCTCTCGATTAGACGGGATGGAGGCAGCATTGAGGAGATCACAGTCGGCTGGACCTAGCACCACCGCGGGTCCTAAACGACAGAGGGAGTAGTTTTGTCCTTTACCTATTTCATACATCATTTCATATTGCATGCATTGGGGACAATGCATGAGATAGGTATGGGGGGGTAGATACTAACATAGGATTTTTCACTTTATTTTTAGGTTTTTATTTTCTTTTAGATTTTACCTTTCTTTATAGATTTTCCACTTTCTTTTTAGATTTTACTTTTTCTTTTAGAAAAATAAAAAAAATAATAAAAAACTTTCTTTTTAGATTTTTATTTTCTTTTAGATTTTACCTTTCTTTATAGATTTTCCACTTTCTTTTTAGATTTTACTTTTTCTTTTAGAAAAATAAAAAAAAAGAAGAAATTCTTTGATCCATGTTTAAAGAATCAAACTTGAAATTTAGGGATTAAGGAAGCTCTAAATTAAGATTTCTAATTATAAGTTGAAAAGAGGAGTTTTGTTAGATTTTTAGGTTAAGTAATAAAGGATTAGAAAAATTACTAGATTTTAATTCTTTCTTTAGATATAAACATTAAACATATTGAAGGATTAATCAAAGACTTCGTGATTTTATTTACACATATATTAATAAAAAAAAAGAGATGTACATAAATAAATAATAAATACTTAGCCACTGACTAAGCTGGTTAGCCGTGCCTCAAGAAGCATTGCCGATCACGCCTAAAGGTGGTTAAGTCCTTAAATTCCTTCGTGGCCTTTTTTACTCGAGACCTTAAACCCGAGGGATGTTTTCTCATCCGGTGCCCTAAGACCGTCTGATTTGGGAGCCATCGGTTAAAGGCTCGCTACAAGGGTAAACTAGAAAGCCTCATGATGCTAAGGAAATGTAAATAAATAAACATTGTAAATAAAAAAAATATATTATATATATTAGTAAATAAATAAACTTAGTCTAAGAAAGATCCTTCATATTTATAGATGTATATATCCTAGGATTGATGCAAAATCCCGTTTTTGATCTTTTCCCTAAAATCTTAACCTAAGCTGAAAACAAAATTCCAATTAGACACTTATAAGAGGAATGAAAAGTTTAGAGTAACCTGAAACCTATAGATCAAGTTAGAATCTTTAAAACATGGATCAAAAATTTCACTAACCCTTTTATTTTTCTTTATGGATTTTGTGGGTGCAATCCGCTGAAAACCCTCAGGTGACAACACTCCTCCTCTAGGGTAACCTAGAGGTTTAACGGCTTGTTGCACGTGCTCAGTGCAATCGTGTCACCTACGAAAGTGGTGTAATAAATTAGTTAGGATTTTCTTTTTCTTTCTTTTCTTTTTTTTTTTTTTTGCTCGAGGACGAGCAAAAGCTAGGTATGGGGGTGTGATTGTTATACATATTTGCATATTTTACCACTTCCATACTATGCATATTGTAAATAAAATGTGATTTTTAACCCCTTTTCTCTCTATTTTTACAGGTCCACAACTTAAAAGAGAAAAGTCCATTAATCACTTTAATTAGCAATAATTAAAGAGATTAAATCCATAAGCCCAAAAGAGCCCAAGATTTGAATTTGGATTCAGTTGAGATCCGCGCGCCAATTGGATCTTCCAGAAGGCCACGTGGATAACAACCTAACAACCAAATCACAATAGAAAATCTGGGCTCAACGGCCCAGATTTTGCCGCCAAATCTGGGGATTTCCCGCGTATCTGCGGCGGTTTGGAGGCAGTTGGAGCCCGGATTTTGCGCCAACGGCCAGGGCTCTAGATCCTTCTCATGGATGGCTATAAATAGAGGACCAGGGTCTGTGAGAGAGAGGAGAGAAGAGAGAGAAGAAAATAGGGGAAATTCTTGTATTTTGTTTTGTTATTCTCCTAGGTTTTTAGTCTTCATCTTCTTCCTCCTAGAGATTTTGACAAAGTGAGAGAGAGAGTGCTGTTTGAAAGCTTGTATCAAGGAAGTGACATTCTTGTAGGCAAGGATTAATCAAAAGAGCTCCATTCATCTCTTTGCAATCTCTAGTATGTTTTACTTTACTTTGCTTTAATTTCTTGCTTTCATTCTAGTGCTATTTCATTTGCTTTAGTTCTATTGCTTTACATCATGAATAGTTGCTTTGTTTCTAGTGTAATGGATAGCTAAGTCTCTATTGCATGGCTAGCTAAGGACTTACCTAGCTAACTTCTATCTCTCTGGATGATGCTTATCTTTATACTTGCATTGTGATAATTCTTTTACTTACCAAGGAAGTAAAGTTGCTTTCCCTTGGCAATTGCTTGTTCATACTCCATATGACTCATGTGTGCCTCATTTAGAGCCTTGTCTAGAACAAGAGCCTTTGATGGAACATGGAGATGGATCACCAAACATGTGCTACTTGTAGAACAACTTCTTTACTTCAAGCTAATTTGTTGTTATGTCTTGAAAGTATAAATGAATGTTGATTCTTCTAACCTAGCATCCTTTGAGTACCAATCCTAGAGTTCATCATTGAATATCTATCTAGAGAGCCAATGAATCAATATGATGCTTCAAGCTAAAGAACAAGAGAACACTCATCTTCCAAATGGTAAAACACTTGAACAAACAAGCAAGTTATCCCTATTGCCAATGAATCAACATGAGGCAATATAGCATCACCATTGAGTTTAGTAAGTTAGCAATGAGGTAAAGTTAGCTAGCCATGTATTTTCTTATCCAAAGTTTTCCAACACTTTCTTTACTAGCTTTTCTTTATTTGCAACACACTTCACCCAAGTTCTTTTGATTTCTTTTTCCATAATGCACAAATCCATCACTTCTTTTCATGTTGCTTCTTGCATTTGTGTAAATACATAGAAGACATTTCGTTTTTCATTTCTTCACTCCATACCGTAACGCTTCTATCGCTAGCTCTCCCGGAGAATCGACCCGGTATAGCCATTGCTATAGCGGAGATTGGAAAGGGTATATTGATCTTTGAATACATTTGTGGAGTAAACGAGTACCAAGGTTAACTCTAAACCTTTCTTCTTTAATTGAATACTTGTGTAATAAGTCTACATTACTCAATCCCAATCACTACCCAGACGCTAATGGCCTCGCAGAAGCTTTCAATAAGACTATTGCGAAACTTCTCAAGAAATTCGTCTCAAAAAGCCAACGTGACTGGGACGACAAGTTAGGGGAATGCTTATGGGCCTATCGCATGACGGTTCGAACCCCGACGAAGGCTACACCTTTCTCCTTGGTATATGGGTGTGAAGCTGTACTCCCATTAGAAAACCAAATTCCATCTCTACGTGTCGCCTTGATAACAGAGATGACAAATGAGGAGAAGCATCGACTGCGACTCCAAGAACTGGAGGCTTTAGACGATAAACGCCTGCAAGATCAATAGCAAATTGAACTCTATCAAGCTCGAATTACCAGAGCCTTCAATAAGAAAGTCAAGGAGCAAACTTTCAAGAAAGGCGACCTTGTCTTAGCCGTCAGAAGACCTATGGTGATGACGCAAAAGACCAAAGGAAAATTTCAGCCCAAATGGGAAGGTCCATTTGTAGTAGAGTCGGTCTACTCAAATGGAGCATATTGCCTCATAACCTCAGATGGTGATACGCTCATGATTCCAATCAACGGCAAGTTCTTGAAGAAATTCTATCTTCATAGCACTCTTCTCCTGATCAAGTCAATACTACACCTATGATCAAAACTCCAAATCCAAGAAAAGCTTCTTCCCTTCATTGGATCACATCACGGGCGACCAGTGTCAAGCTGATCAAGCAATGGTCATATCATGTTGCATGATATAAATATTAAGGAAGAGACAAAATGCAAGACTTCAGTTTCAGCTTAGTTACTCTTCTATTGACATTCTACGCCTCCAATGGCCAAGGATAGAGGAAAATGTTGGCTTTCAAGTCCAACATAAGTCTTCGACAACTCATCATGCTGAGGGGAATAGCATGGCTAGCCCACTCAAATGGTAGTTGGTAAAGGAACTCCAAATCCATTGATAGCTGAGGGTTTGCTAAAAATCATAAGGGACTTGGTCCCATCCTCTCCTCCAAAATCTCTTACAAATTCTCACCTACAGAATGGTAGGGCCACAAAAATACCTGTGTTCATCTTCCTAATGAAATGAACTGGAATTTGTCAAGTTACTATTAAACCTCTGACAAACTAGATTTTCCAATCCCCAGTAGATTCAGTCAAGTTAATAATAAACCTCTGACAATAAAACTCATTAGAATCATCGTTGTTAAGTTTAATACTATACCTCTAACAGCAAATTTCCCATGTCTCAGGAAATCAACGATTGTCACGTTAATATTAAACCTCTGACAGTTCATTTTACTCTCCACCCAAATTCCCTGCCAATTCTCTTCCATAGAAGGGTAGGTCCACAAATGCAATCATTGCTATGTTAACACTATACCTCTGACAATGAAAAATTCCAATACTCCCCAACGAGTGCAAACTTCACTTGTCTCTCCTCTACATAGAGTGACAAGTTTTTAAATCCTTGTCAAGTTAAAATTAAACCTCTGACATTTCAAACTTCACTTGTCAATTCTCATCAATAGAATGACAAGTCCTCAAAATTGCTCATATCGCAAATTAACCACTGTCAAGTTAACACTACACCTCTGACATTCCAACTTCACTTGTCAATTCTCATCAATAGAATGACAAGTCCTCAAAATTACTCATATCGCAAATCAACTACTGTCAAGTTAACATCACACCTCTGACAAATTACTATTAAGTTTAACACTACACCTCTAATAGTAATTAAGTTGCTGCCAAGTTCAATATTAAACTTCTGACAGTCACTTTTCCTCAGACTTTCATATCGAAGCTGAGATGAGCGATGTTAAGTTTAATATTACACCTCTAGCGTCCAGTTCATTGCTAAGTTCAATAATACACTATGACAATGACTTTCCCTCGAGATTCCCTATCGAAGTTGAGATGACCAATGCCAAGTTCAAATTACACCTCTAGCATTACCTTCACTGTCAAGTTTAACATTACACCTATGACAGTGATGTTTTCAGTCTTCCCAAATGAAACTGAAATTCCCATTGAGTCAAGTTAATATCACACCCTGACAGTAATCTTGAATTCCCGAAATGAAATTTTCCAAACTTTGACTTGTTAAGTTAATTATCGCATTTCTAGCAAGTCAAGAGTCCCTACTTCTATGTGTCTGATTTTCAAAAAAGAAAAGAAATTCAAGACATATAAGAAGACAAGAAAAAGTGTCACTTTTATTAATATTCAAACATATAAAAGTGATACAAGACGCTCTCTTATACAATAAGATTGAGTGTTACAATAAAGGAGTACAAAGAAGTCCCTCTCTCTAAGCGAAAGATTGCAATCACTCCTCAAGATATCTACACCACTCTAAATACAAGATGTTTGGAAGAGCGTCGAAGAAAGGTTCTTCTCTTCTCTCACTGAATCATGTCACAGTTGATCAGTGTTGAAATGATCGGATGCTAGTCACGTCATGATGCATGATGTAAACATTGAAGAATCTTACCGCTCACCGAGGACAATGGTGTTTCTCGAGGTCGAAATGTAGAGGAACATTCTGATTCCACCCGACCAACTGGTGTGGGCCATAATCCTTCGTTACTGAACATCTCCACCACCAGAAAGTTATCTAATGAGCATGGGTTTTTCATCGATGTCACTTCTGGGGGTAAGATTGTGAAGGGAGGATTCGAGACCTTACATGTGACGTCCTCTTTCCCGTGACCTACAAGAGGACCATACCCACCACCATACACACTGTGACCATGATAAACCCGGGACAGTCCTGGTGCGTCATGTCCAATAAGGCCTTGACAGATATCTCAAGAACTCGAACAAGCTGGCTGGGCGAAATATTTTCCCAAGAGCCCAGCAAAAATATAGAAGGCTGACTGAAGCTGCCAGAACTTGCAGTTAAAATTTTGTTAAGGCAGAAATATAAAAGTTGAAGAGCAGACGCGATTAAAGTTATGAACTTCAGACGCGAAGTTGGCCAGTGCAGATCTGAACGCTGTTTGGTGTCAAACCTGCTTCCAAGATAAAAGACGCGAGGTAACCCAGACGTAGAGTTTCCCACATCCACGTTTGAGAAACAGAGGTTGCCACATCTATGTCCAAGAGGTCTCAAAAGAGTTAAAATTCTCTTAAGTTAAGAACCTCAAACGCGGGCTTTATGTACAAAACTCGTGTTTCAAGATCCCAGCACAGAGTTTATCACACTCGCGCTCAAAGGATTTGTGGCTTAGAGTTTAAAGTCAGTCAGCTCGCGCTTCATCAAGAAGTCTAAAAGACGCGACTTCCGAACACAGGCGCATCAATCAGATTTCAAGAGAAGATCAAGAGGTCAAATTTCTTCAATGGATAGGAAAACAGAAACTCAGAAGGACTGAGTATTTCATGGCGACAATTGGTTCCTACCTAAAGAAGAATTCTCTAGAAGTTGAACTTTATGCATCAAGGCACGGCCGTAAAAGTGCTTAAGACGATGCTTTTTGATCTTTAAATCACTTGACAGTGATAATTTTTTGAGAAGATTAAAGGAAAGCATGGAAGCTTTGAGTTCTTGTTGTTCAATTGGACACATCCCCTTGAAGGAAAGATAGACAAATCAAGACGAAGGAATTCAGAGCGCATGCTCACAAAGAAAAATAATTGCACACATTTATTGCATTATTCTTTATTACATTCCACATTTATCATGTAATAAATCTGCTAGATTCCTTGTCTTAAATGTCTATTTTGCAGAAGATAATATAGGGAGAAAGAGGATAAAATCAAATAAATATCAGTTAAATTCAGATTTAACTAGATCTATTTGGTTAGAGGAGGATGATCCCAAATCCAGTCGGTTAAATTAAGTTTTTCGTGAATCAGGTGGTTAAAGCTAAAGATCAACAGAGGATAACGTCAAATACAGAGTCCAAATCCAAAGGGATAAATGGATAGAGAAAAGATCAACGGATGAGATGAAGCAATTCTGACTCAGATTCTGGGTGGATACATTTTAGTATTTGATTCATAACTTTCGCTACCAGAACTCAAATCTGATGTATCAAGATGATCCAGAAAGAGAACTTAAAGGGATACAACTCTTAAGTTGATCATTATTTCTAATTCTGTCATTTGATAATTTATATTTAGCAATCAATACGCCAATAAGCTGCAGATCAGAACTGAATATCCACATCAAATCAAGTTTGGAGATAAGATAAGGATTCAAATTCAGAAATAGCCAACTTTTCTTATCTTCGTACTCCTCTACCCTCTGCATTTCTTCTATAAATACCTGCAATCTCAATGGCAAAAAGGGAGACGACCAAGCAGAGAGTAGAACTTAAGCTAATTTATAGTTTGTAACTTAGATTTTTAATTTTCATTCATGTAATTTTTGTTTTATTTATGTAACTGAGAGGAGAGGAGACTTTCATGGAGGAATGAGAGCTTGTACTGAAGGTGACACCGGTGTAAGTGATCTTTCTTTCATTATTATTTGAATCGAATCGAGGTTTCCTCTTCTTTTCTATTCTTGTTTTTGTTCGCTTCCCTCTTTTGTGTTTGTGGATCCAAATGAAACCGATAGCCTCGAAGTTGCCTTGTCGTTGCAAGTGCCGTTGACGGCTTATGGTGATGGATATCCATTTCTATGGTAGTATAGCTCGCCCCTTCATTTTATAGTGTAAATCGGGAATGGGGAAGTTCTCATCTGTCATGCTTCGCTCGCTTTCAAAGAAACGTACATCGTCGAAACGGGTGAAAGGTAAGCAGGCGTCGAAGAGGTAAATATGTTTTTTAGGTTTTAGTTTTTCTTTCTTTTCTTATAACTTTTAGTGTAGATCACCAACACCATAAACACCCAAATCTCTCTCACTCTTTCAATTTCTTTGTACATATCACTTATATTTTTTCCATCTTCTCATTCTACCACTTTCTTCTGAACTTGACTTTAACTCCATTTTTCACTTTTCTTTTTAAGAACTAAAAGAAGAATTTTAACAATTAATTGTAGCTTAAAAGAGAACTTGCTTAAAAAGCTTCCATCGCTAGTCCCTCCTTGTGGATCACGACCCGCATAGCCACTTACTGTGGCGTAGAATTGAGCACCTTGTACTACTGTTTTAAAAGTTTTGAAATTCGTATTTTTGTGTGCAGGTCCAACTCAATCAAATTTTGGTGCCGTTGCCGGGGAGGGACGGTAAGTTATTCTCTTTTTAGATTTATATTTTTGGTTAACTTTCTTCTTTGTTTTTGGTGTACAGATTGAACAACAAGGATTTTTTACTGCAGTGGACATATAAGTGGCCCTGGACTCTGCTCAAGAAAGCAGAGCCTAGAAGCCCTCAGATTTGCTATATTCTTGTGGCAATCTGAGTGAACTACTAACCTGTATTTTCTGCAGGTTGGCTGAATTGCATAATTTAATATGTGTAGCATTTATCTTCTTGTTTGACTCAATGTATATATATTTCTAAACAACAGTAAAAAGTTGATTGTAAATGCTAAAAATGATTTAGACCTTGCATTTAGGCACATGTCTATTTCATTACATTTTCTATTTACTGTTGAAGAGTGCTAGAGCCAAGGTATGTGTGCATAGCATTTAGTATAAGGTTCATTCTTCTATGAAATATTGCTTGAGTGTTATTTTTTTTAATACTTGTACACTGCACTAAATTGATTTAAGGGCTTGTCCTATAAACAAAATAAGGTGGGGAAGTCATTACCCTCTTTTAGCCCACAAATAATCTCCTCACTCACTAACCCAAGCCTAATTAAAACTGAGTAAACGTTGGCCCTAGGGACATCTCGGACTCAAATAGGAGACTAACCTAAGGGTGAAGTTGATTTGAATCTGACTCTTGCCAAATCGGTGACTAAGGTTGGGGATTGAGGGGAGAAACCCCGAAGGCTGGTGGTTTGGCTTAATTAAGCCCGTCGCTTCTGCGCGGATACCTCCCACCAATCTTGACCCTATCTGGCCGATTAACTTGTGGTCAGATTCGGCAATGTACCCCCGTGGACAGTCTAACCAGTTATGAGTCGTCTAGGTCTAAGGTTTACCCTAACTTAGGTTATATTTTTTTTCTTTTTATTTGTTTGCTTATTTGTTTATTTTTCTTTATTGTGTGATATGGCTTATAATATCAATTTTTTTCAATTTTAATGGTAATCCATATTACACCCCAACTTCTTTTTGGATATTACCAACCCGATATATCATAACTTTAACCAACCTAGTGTGCCGGATTGGTCTTATTCGAATTAATATAACCCATTCCCCAATCTTATAACCATAATTTCCAAAATAATTTCAACTCTTCACAGAGTCAATGGGGATTCACCTCCCTCAAGTCTAATTTTCAACCAACTTGTCCTCCTTATCCACCTTGTCTACAATATTTCAAAGATTCATACTCAGTTCCACTAGTTCAAAATAGAAAACCATCAATCTTGGAAATGAGTATGCGTGAGTCCAAGCAACAATCACAAAAGCTGACGGACTCACAATTTCACCACAAATTTCAAAACAAAACTTCATCTTTTCAAGTCCAATCGCAGCAAAATGATGAACCAATCGACTATGAAAAGATGCTTGAAGTCATGACTCAGGCTCAAATCGCTCACAATCATGACATAGATATGATGGTCCAAACTCTCCGTTCTCACCATTTGACCATTTCTGATGTCGCTAACCATTCTGTTAGAGCCAAAGAATCATGTTGTTTTGGAAGACAAGATTCCTTTTCAGTACAAGCATTTGAACTTGCCCAAACTCTAAATTTTAAAAATGATATTGACAGTTTGGCAAGTTATCCCTTTCCTGAATTTGAACTTGAGAATGAATATGATCCTGAACCTCAACTTGGTGATTCAATTCTACTTCCTGATTCAATAATGACTCTGGTGTCTTCACCTGATTACAATCTTTTTCCCGAGTCAACATTGGATCCTGTGCCAATTCATCATGAAATTGTATCACCAATCTTTTATGATCATATTGAACTTGACCAATTTCATACTTTTGAAAGTCCCATTGACAAATTGGCAAGTTCTCATTTTTATGAAATTAAACTCAATAAGAAATGTGACCTAGATTCTCAAATTTGTGATCCAGTTCAAATCCCGAATCAATATTGACTCCTGTTTTATTACCCGACTTGAGTAATATTTTAGAGTCAGTTTTGATTCCCACACCTGTCATTCTTGAACTTGAATCACCAATATTAAGTCACATTCCATTGTGGGGAAATGAATGTGGACTTGAATTTCAACTTCTTGATTTGGACCCACTTCCTGAACCAATCTCGACTCCTAAACCTTCACTTGACTTAAGTCACTTTCCTGAGTCGGTATTAGTTCCCGTACTTCCGAAGTCCAAGTCAATCATTCCATCTTTTCATGAGAGATTTTGTGATCTTCTGTTACCTCCTTTTGTCCATATGGTTTTCAGTTTGGTCTTTGGATTTGTTGGCCCAAAAGCCCATCACTCTTTTGATGATGATTAACTCATATAGTTATAGTACTAATGATCTTGTCGTGTTTTAGTTTCAGATATTGATCAAGATCTTAGTTGATATTTAGCTTCTTTTAAGCTAACATATGGTGATTCAAGAGCTCAAACTTATAGAACATATCAAGCACTCAAAGATGAGTCTAACTCGGAGAATCAAGTTTAGATCAAGTTACTTGGAGAAGAAGATCTACAAAAGACTTGAGTATAGAGTCTGTGAATTTAGATCTCTTATAAAGAACATATTTGTTTTGATTACTCAAGCTTACACACACAAAAATTAGTTTCGGTTTAACCGGTTTACGTTTCGTATTTTGCTTCTCATCAAAAAAAAGTTCATATCTTTCTATTTGTGTATCTATACACTATTGAGCGAGATATGTTTGAACAACTTCTTTTTGTATTTATAGAGTTTTGAAAAAACTAGTATTCATTTTAAAAGTTTTCATACCTAGTTTTCCTGTTTTGGTATTTTACAAGGATTGGTATTTGAAACATGTCCAAATATTTTCCAATTTTTATATCATGTTTTAAACATATATCTCATAGCTTATGTATTGCAAAACACTTTTTAAAACAGTATAAAATATTTAAAAATGAGTTTGATTTCAAAATTTATCTGAAAATAATGTTTTATGCGAGGTCGGTCAACCGGCCGGTCAACGGGACCTCAAGGCTAACTTTGGGTGACTGTTTCTGCATGTTGTGCACGTTTGTCGGATGACCGATCGGTAAACCGACAAACCTAGCGGTCGACCGGCGGTCGACTGACTGTCACACCTAAGTCTCGGTTTGCTCGGTCGACCGTTCTACTGATTTGCTCAAATATCATTCTCAATAATTTAGTTATAACCCTTTATTCTGATATTTAATCAATATGAATTAAATTGCATTTCAAAGATAACTTTCAAGGATGCGTTTCTTATTCAATGATCATTTTCTGATTCAAATGTTAAAGTTATCAAATATTGGTTTGAAGTCAGTTTATGTTCTGAAAATAGTTTACAGTTTTTTTGAAATGACACATTTTAGTCGTTTGCTCATATCTTTTAACGCTGAAATCGGATTAATTAGATTTAAGTTCTATTAGCAAGATGACTAAAAGATATACAAATTCCTTTAATATGTTTAATTCCAATACGAAAGTTTTAGACTTCAAAATGGTGCTGAAAGTTAACCTATTGCACAGACTGGTCTCAAGTCGGCCGACCGACAGGCTCCAACGGTCAGAAATTTGACCGTTGGACGGTCAATTGACAGGCAATTTCTGGCACCTTTTTGACCCCAACGACTACTGTTTCTTGGCCTATAAATATTGGATTTTTGGGTGAGTTTTCAAGACAAATTTTAAGAGCTAGTATTCCTACATTCAACTGAGTTTTTAAACAAGTTTTTGGGCCTCAAAATCTACATTTTCTCATTTGTTTCAAAGTTTTTGAAAATCAAAGAAAATAAGTTTTGGAAATTCAAGTTTCAATTTTTTAATTTCTATATCATTCAAAAGTTTTTCCAAGTGTTTTCTTTTGTACTTCTTTTCTAAATCTTTGTTTTCTCACAAACATGAGTTGTTCATTACAAATTTACCCTTTAGGATCTTGTATTGTGAGAGGTGTTGTTTGTGATCTTTGTTGTCACAAAGTGTTATAAAACCTTTCTCTTTTGATTTATACTTTGGCACCTTCCCACTTGTGTAGAGGTGATTGCTTTATGCATACCTTGGCTTTGTGCCTCTTCTTGTGTAGAGGATTGGGTTTATATCCTTTGTAGAGTCTTAGTAGAGAGAGTTGATATCCTTCTAGATGAAGGCAGGTACGTAGAGCTTGGTGCTCGAATCTCAAAAAAATATCCTTGTGTTTACATTTGGCTATCTCTTTCTAAACTCTACTCTCTTTATATCTTGATTACTATTATTGTTCAATTACATATGCTTGATATTGTTTTGTGTACTCATACTTGTTATAATCTAAGCGAGCTATTGAAGCACCTCAACTCTTATAAAGAAGAATCTTGAGGAGATGTTCTAAAGCTTTTCATCGAGAATTCAGCTTCACTCTTTGGATATCTATTGTGGTAGTGTAAAAGTTTTAATTTCACATTATTGACCATTAGATTAGCACTACACCTATTCACCCCCTCTAGGTGTACTTTCATTGGTATCAGAGTTAGTACTCCTGATATTCGGTTTAACAACCTGGGAGTGATCCTATTTTTGCTAATTCCTATATTTGCTTTACACATTCTTATTTCACACACTCATGGATTTTTTTGCTCCACCTATATTTGATGTTTCTAATATTGATATGTGAAAATTTAAAATAAGTTAATATCTTAAAGCCTAAGATTACATGTTTACCTTGCCACCACTAAGAAATCTTATATTGAAAATGGCAAATACATAAAGGATAATGCATAAGTCATGATTGCACTAAAGCAAACACTTAGCAATACTTATCTTTCTATGGTTTCTCATTGTAATTCCGCTTTTGTATTGTGGAACACATTGATCTCTCTTAAAGGACAAAGTTCAAACAATTTAGAGAGAGAATCTAGTGAAGATGATTCCGATCAAGCTTGCTTCATGATCCAAGAGAATGACTCCCTTGAGGTAAATTCAGAATCTAACCTTGATGATTGTTCTAGTACATATAATGATAATGCTAGTATATTTAGTGAGGATGCACATATGTTAATTGATGAGCTTGCTTTATTTTATAAAGATTTGTTGAGAAATATAAATTATTGAAAAATAAAAATTTACAATTGAAAAAGAAAAATGATTCTTTGTCTTCAAAATTAGATTGTGTTTTGAAAGAAAAAGAAGAAATTTCAAAAGAGAAGGATATTGTTTTAAAGAAAAATGAGCTTTTATCTTCAAATTTTGATTTGGTTTTAAATGAAAAGGAAATTATTTTGAATAATAATGTTTCTTTGAATAACTAAGTTGATTTTATTTCAAAGAAAGAGATTCTTTTCAATTGAAAAGGATTCTTTGAAAACTCAACTTGATTTAGTTTCAAAAGAAATGAAATTCTGAAAAGGAAATTGTTTTGATTTCAAAGGAAAAAGATTTTTTAGAAAATATTTTGAGTTAAAAAGAAAACAATTTTGTTTCTCATATTAGTTCTATTTCTTCTTCCATTATGGAATGATGATATATGTGTTTTGAAGAAGAGTGTTAATTATTTGGGCTTCACATTGAACTAATATGTCATTGATCACAAGAGATTGAGTCCATGTTTCAAAAGAAATAAACTCCATATATGCATGCACACCCTCCATGGCATACACATGCACATCATGTTCACACACATGCCACTATGTATATTAGAGTGTACACATGTACACATTGCCGTCGTAAAGGCCACCTTACAAAATTTATTTTGATAGATTAAATATTTTTAATTGTGCAAGTAAAAATATTTGGGTTTGAAAAGGTACTAACTCTTGAGGACCCAAGAAAGTTTGGGTACCAAAATCCACTATTGTTGTATTTGATGTAGGTGTGGGCTCTCACAAAACGTCAGAGGATTGGTGTCTTGATGGTGGATGCAATCGGAACAAGATGGATAAATCAATTGATGCATCACTATCAAGGAGTTTAAGTGAAGGACCACCTTGATTTTGAAGAAATAGAGATTAGTTCTATCAGTTGGGTAATAATCTCTATTCTCCTTAATATGTTTTATATACTTTAAACTAAATAAATTTTAGCATATCATCGATCACGCATTTTGATCATACTTACATGATTTGATTATCTATTTCAATGTAAATTTAATTAGAACTTGTGATATACTCGTATAGCTCTTGAGATACACTCAGGACTTTATGCAAAATTGATTCACATCTTTCGTGAACTTAATTATTGTTTAGGTGTGAGTGTATATCCTAGTTTTGATGATTCTTGCATTTACACTAATGATTAAGTTCGTTTCTCAACTATGTTTTGGTATTTTTATGAAAATATTATTTTGATTACATGTCTAGATGCAAATTTTTATCAAAACTTGTGATTATACATGTACAATTTATGAGTTACACCAGATTCTTATGCTTTAAATATTATATTGCCTTCGTGTACTCATTGTTATTTGATTGTACTTGTATGATTTAGTTTTTGATGATTCTTACATTTATACATGTACTTCTTTATTTGCTTTGATATCGCACTTGTACATGTCTTGAATAGTTTTTAATGAAAATAGAATCTTTCATGATTTGTGTTTTTATGTTTATGAAAAAGAATTTCATCTAATTTTTAATGAAACCGAGTTTCATTGCTTTATCTTCATGAAAATGCTATTCACATGAATTTTGTGCGCTCACATTTTTGTTTTCTCATGATTTCATATTTATGAGCTCATATATTCTTTATAGACTTTTTTGAGTGTCAATTTTTATGTAGTTAGCATGTTTTCATAAGATATACATAATTTGATTTTATATTTGAAGAATTTTGAACTAATTTTCAAAATTATTTTAAATTAGTTCTTTTATTCTTCAACCGGCGGTGTTTTCATACCTACTCTACTATTTTTAAAATATTGTTTATGAAAACTTTTACCCTTAGAGGGTGTTTGAATGGGCGACCATGCCTTGTATGCTTTCAAAGACTATTCTTTTGACATATGCATTAAGGGTGGTATATCAATAAGTTATACACTTGTTTATCATGAAATTTATTTTTGTATACTTATTCTTATTATTTATATGTATGCATCATATGTCAAATGGTATTTTAATTGTCATACATACATGTATATAATTTCTTGTACTTATTTAACAATATCCATACATGTTTTGATAGCGCAAATTATTTTTATGCTAAGCTTGATTTAGTTACAAATGTATTAGTACATTCTTTTTAAAGCTTATGCATTAGTTTTGCTAGTGTTTAAAAAAGAAGGAGAAATTTCTTGAGCTTACTATTAATTGGTATCAGTTATTACAATTGGTATCTATCTTTCAAAATTATTTTATAATTCAAAATTGGTATCATGGGTTTTCACTTTCTATTTGATTGGTATCATGTTTAAACTTTCATTTTATATCAATATTGTTTTGCAAATTAGTATCTATGCTTATGCTTTCAATTGGTATTCCTAATTTTTCAATTGGCATTCATGTTTTGTGTTAAAATTGGTATCTTAGAAAATCATAGTTTCATTTTGTTTTCAAAAGTTGTTTTGATCTTTATTGCTTATATGCAAGAGAAGTTAATTTAACGTCTTCTTTATATGTGAATTTATGATGAGTGTATTACGAAAGAGAGCTTGACCTCTCTTCTCTCTATATAGTACAAATGTATAGGGAGAGTTTAACATCTCCACTTATACATTATAAACTATGCTTATTCAGATTTGGGTCTGTTATTCCTTGTCCATATAATGCATGTATGCAGGGGGAGTTAACTTCGCGTCTCCTCACTTCAAAAGTTTATATCATATAACATGGCTTTTTCTTGTGTACCCTTTTTGATGAATTGACAAAAGGGGGAGAGAGATTAGAGTTTATATATGCATGCTTGTATTCTATGTTGGCAAATATGTGTTTATATTCATGATTTATATTCATGATTTTTTGGTATCTATAAGCTTATTATTATTTTATATGTTTTTATGTTATGCATGAGTTAGGGGGAGCTTTTATAAAGCTTTTCTCTTATTCACACATATAATCTATGAGTTTTGCCATCATCAAAAAGAGGAGATTGTTGGCTCAAAAGCCCATCACTCTAATTTTGATGATGACTAACTCATGTAGTTATAGTGCTATGATCTTATGGTGTTTTTCATTTTCGATATTGATTAAGATTTTAGTTGGTGTTTAGCTTCTTTAAAGCTAACATATGGTGATTCAAGAGCTCAAGATTATAGAGCATATCAAGCATTCAAAGAGGAGTCTGGCTCAGATAATCATGTTTGGATCAAGTCTACTTGGAGAAGAAGATCTACAAGAAGACTTGAGTATTGAGTTTGTGAGTTTAGATCTCGTGTAAAGAATAGAGTAGTTTTGATTGCTCAAGCATACTCACTCACACACACAAAAAAAAAAAATTGTCTCGGTTTAACCAGTTTATGTTTCGTATTTTGCTTCTCATCAAAAATAGTTCATATCTTTTTATTTGTTTATCTACACACTATTGAGATTCAAATATATTTGAACAA
>JAVJIF010018752.1:0-43586 GCA_038442645.1 Agave tequilana | reverse complement strand
GCTTCTTGACTTTTGATTCAACTACTTTTATGATCTCGGGACGGAACCATCATTACTGTTGTTTGACTGGCTGGATTGATGTTGAGATGATGCATAGCAATTTGGGATCGAGTCCGGGTATGTCCTCATAATCCCAAGCAAAGACATCTTTATACTCTCGTATAAGAAGTATTAGGTCTTCTTTCTTAGAAGGTGACAAGCTTTCACTTATGAAAATGGGCTTGGGGTTAGCCTCATCTCCAAGATTTATCTTAGTCACTTTATCATCAGTGGGTAGTTCGCGTTGTTCAAAGCATATATCCTAATGAGTATTTAAGTGTTTAATTCATGGATCCGAGTCCGACTGGACTAATTCTTCAGATTTGAAAGCATCTTCTCTATCATCTTCTAAATGACTAGTTGATGCCATATTCACTGAGAGGCTTTCGAAGATATCGCCGACGCTGACATCTGAGTCCCATGACGATGTTGTTGACGAGTTGTCATGATAGACCACCTTTTCAGACTCAAAATCTGATGAGACTGGTATACATGCATAACCGAGCCCTCTTCGGGTCTTGCGATAGTAATTAGGGTCTTTATTTTTCAGTACAAATGAATGAGTAGCACTCGCTTTCCTTTGCTGAAATTAAGGACTGATCCTTTGGTAAGATCATTCCTCATCCTTTCCATCATGTGACGTGACTTTTGTCCATAATGGAAGAATTGTGAAGACTCAGAATTACCCCTTGAGCTTTCACACGCTATGAGTTGAGTTCGATTCGTCCAAATAGAATTGGCTTTTGACCTTCCCGCTTGGCTGGTACTTCAAAAGAGCGTTGTGTGCGTCTTCGATCTTTTCACGTACCATAAGAGATGACTTCATTGATACACGCAATGATGTAAGAGCATTCATTGGTGACCAAGGGTCACTGTCTACGTCAGTACTGGTGTCTGACGGTACAGAGTCAGAAGCAAATATGCAGAGAAGCAAGCCAATCTAGATTTTTATTGATAAACCATTCACCTTCAATATTGGCGGTGGTATCAAGATCGAACTATCAATGCTCGTTAAAAGGGATTTATTTTCCAAAGACACTCGTCTTCTTCTGGTTCCGAATCTGCTTCATTTCCAGAGTCGGGTCTTCCAGGTGTGGATTCTCATCAACCTCAAGAGAATCCTAATAGAGGAGAAAATCAGTAATACAATTCTCGACTCCTTTGAATGGATACCTTTTGGCAATCAACATTCTCACTTTTCCATCTTCACCAACGTACTTCATCACTTGATGAAGAGTGAATGGGGTGATGGAGTTGCGGTGGTTCCAAGGTCATCCCAGCAGCAAAATGTATGAGGTGTCGGCGTCAATGACATAACATGTCACCTCAGATCTCAGGTCTCCAATTTGACATCTGAGCTTGATTTTTCCCATCGGGCACGCACCATTGGCATTGAAGCCATAGATGATTGTCTCAGTGGCGCTTAACCAGTGGGTAGGGATCCCCAAATGCTGCATGACCTTGCGGGGCATAATTCTCAACGCGGATCTCGGATCAACCTGAATACGACTCACTTCAGATGATCCAATATATCCTATATTGTAAGATCACCTAGAGGGGGGGGGATGAATAGGTGATGGCTAATCTAATGGTCACTTATGAACAAATATGCGGAATTAAAACTGAGATGACCAAATTAAACTTCTTTTAATTAAACACTTATGTATAACACAAGAGTGTTGCCGAATTCCCCTTGCGAGGCTCTGGACAAACTCCTCTAGATTCCCCTTGAATGGTTGAGGTGCCGCGTTGGCTCTCTTGGTTGAATACAAGTGTTAGCAACAATCCCACGCAAGTATATATCAAATATGCACAAGGGTATATCAAGCATGTAAAGTAAATACAATGTAAGTAATGCAAGATATAATAGAGACAAAAAGAGTAAGAGAGTAAGAGTGAGCAATCGCAAACACAAAGGGTTTGTTTCGAGGTTCGAGCACACTTGCTCTACATCCCCGCCTTCGACACACGAAGGATTTCCACTATGCAAGATCCCACCGGATCTCTCCTCGGTGCCGCAACACCTACAAGCCCTCGGACTCTCTAGTCCCTTACACACCACAAGCCCACCGGCTCGTCGAGGCCGCACCTCAAGCTACAAGAGTTCGCACCCGAACCCTAAACAACCACGAGCACACTTGCCCGTCTCCTCAAAGTACAAGATGAAATCTTGGTGATCTAACACTTGATCACCTACAAAACTCTCACTACAACACCTATAGGATGAATAGCTCAATGGATGCTCAAGTGTTTGTGTGAGAAAGTAAGGAAAGAATCTTTGGTGAAAATCTCAAGAAATCACTTTTACACTCTTGTAAAATCTTCCCTTTTGATTGGAAGTATTAGCTCACTATTTTTGTGGAGAAAAACCTCTGGAATGGATATGAGAAAATAGGCTCTAAGGTCTCCAAAAATCTTCTACTAAAAACAGTTGACAAGACCCCCTTTTATAGGCTGTCAGAAAATAGAGCCGTTGGGGCTCTGTCAGTGCTACCGTCGACCGGTCCGGTCGACCGGCAACGGTCTAAAATCCGACCGTTGCAGCCTCCGGTCGACCGACCGGTCGACCGAGCAACTGGAGAAGAGAGTAAACTCTCTGTCGGTCGACCGGCCCGGTCGACCGATACTTCCCGAGAGCAAAGCTCTCTGAAGCGGTCGACCGGCCCGGTCGACCGTTCTCCAGTGCACACTGGCGTGCACGTCGTGCACGTCCGGTCGACCGACCCGTCGACCGGCCTCTGTCAGTTCTGAAAAATCAGAACTGGCAGAAACCAGAAAATAGGGATTAAGGATTGGTCTTTTGGCTTAATAAAATCCCAGAAATTCACAGTAAATCCAGAAAAATAGTTTCAATCAAAATAAAACTGTTTTTCTAAAAATATGTTTTTCTAAAACTTGTTTTTCCATAACTTCGTAAATACAAAAACAAGATATTTTGAACTTATAAAGCAAAGTGTGTATGGATATGATCCACCACACAATCAAGATGAAATATCTAGTTTTTGACATAAAGCACTAAACTTGTTTGGTTAAAGGATATGTATATAAAAATTACCAAAACCCAAAGTAGATATTTTGTCATAAGGAAAATCTCATCAAATACAAAAACAAGATATACTTTTAAAGCATAGTGTGTATGGATATGATCCACTACACAAATAAGATGAATATCTAGTTTTTGACATAAGGCTCTAAACATGGTTTTGGATATAAGATATGTATACATGAATACCAAAAAAACCAAATTGTATTTTATCACAAATGAAAATCTTTTATGAAAATCATTCTATCAAGAGTGTGTGTGTGATATAACTTGAGCAATCCACCAACTATTCTATCCTTTACATTTTATCTAAAACAAAAACAAAATCTTATACCTAGACACAAGTCTTCATCTTCTTGAAGTCTTCACTTGAAGGCTTCTCATCTTCTTGACTTGGTCCAAGCTTGATCCAAAAGCTCCTTGGATCACACCGTGCTAGCTCCAAATCTTGACATTTTATCCTTTGTTGAGCTATGCACCTACTAAGATCTTGATAATGAATCTGTCACTAATTAAACACAAGATCATTAGTAAACATAACTTCATGAGTTGATCATCATCAAAACTAGGGTGATAGGCCTTTGGGCCAACAATCTCCCCTTTTTGATGATGACAAAACTCATGAGGTTATATATGCATGGATTAAAGTAAAGCTTCAAAGAAGCTCCCCCTTAACTCATGCATACAAATAAATAATAAATATGATCATGAAGCACATGAATATGGATGCAAATATGGAGATGCAACAAGCATAAATCAAAATCTTTTTACTCCTATTTGCATAAATCAAAACACATATGCATAAATACAAATCTTAATTCCCCTTAAGTAAGAAGGACAAATACTTCTCGAAGGACAAATACTTCTCCCCCTTAAGCAAGGAAATCATGCATATATATCAAACAAAAACACCAATACTTCTCCCCCTTTTTGTCAATCATCAACAAAGGGTTCAAAGTAAAATCAAATCAACAAATTTTCTCCCCCTTTATGTCAAAAATAAAGAAGTCAAGGAGGGGCGATACAAATCAAAAATTTTGAATTTTCTCATCAAAACAAAATCATTAATTCTATTTTATCAAAATAATTTTGAATTTTCTCTTTGATATCAAATAAAAATATTGATACCATTTTAAATCTAATGCATAAGCTTGAAAAATAAGATTTGAATTAAGCTTAGCATTAACAACACATGAAGAATTCGAACTAGTTAAATGAGAGTGTTTAACAACTAGTACGAAATCCTTCTATCAAGGAATAAATCTAAGGATTTTCATGAAATAGCAATGAAACACAAAACACTCAACACTCTAATCTATAAAGTCCAAATAGTTTCAAAAGAAGTGAGTGTACTAATGTTATGTGAAACATGGCATCATGAAAATGGCAATAAGGTACAATATTCCTTAGAAAATCATAAACATCAAAATCATCTCACATTTTTTTATTAAATCATTGAAAACAAAATCTATATGTCAAGATATATGTATGTTTTGACAATACATGAAATATACATACATATCTCTTAAACTCAAGTGAGTCTATATGAATGGATTTGCATTGAAGGCAAAAGACTCAAGAGTTATACATGTATATTTTAAGGTTTGGCAAAATACACATATACATGAAATAAAAGGCACATGATCATAAATCAAATCCAAAAGTTGAACATAAGTTTAAATATGTATGAATCATCAAAACTAAGCAATACAAGTACATTTCAAGGGTTCAAATAAGCATTTAAGCACACTTACTAATAGATCTTTTTGAGGCCCATGATATGTTCAAGTATAAATCCTAGTGTTGACAAAAACTAACATATAAACTAATATTCAAATCATGAAGCATTAAATTTAAGAAAAATTGAATCATGTGACAATCTCAAAAACTATTTGAAGAATACATAACTAGTATAAATTGTTTTTGAAAACTAGTTAAAGATCCTTCAAATATGTCAAATCATATGTTTTTCATGAATGAGACTAAGTACATAAAAATCCAAGCACTCATAGTCCATAAAGCTCATAAATATATTTTTGAATAAAAGATGAGTGTTCAAAGGTTATGTAAATAGTATTTTCATGAAAGTTGTCATTGAAGCTCAAATCACATAGAAATCATTGTTATCAAATCAACACAAAATCATTTTTATTAAAACTACAATCTTCATGGTATATGTATGAATTATACAAATCTAACAATACACATACATATCCCAAAATTGTAAAAGAGTCTATCAAATATTTGCATGAAAGCTAGAGACTCACGGGTATACATGTATATTTATTAGATTTGAATTAACACACATATACATGAAGTAAAATCAAAGATAGGCATAACAAGTATAAATGACCGAATCATCAAAACTAGCCTATACACATGCATATAGTGGATACAAATGAGCATGAAGTCCAAATATATATGAGTCAATTGTAGTTCACTATTCATATATGTATAAATGCAAGTTTTGACACATTCTATATTTAAGCATGTAAATGCCACATGAAGCACATAAAATCTTAAAACATGAATATGCTATGAATGATATTATGAAAATAAAAGTATGTACATAAATAAAATAGGAGTTTAGAAATTGTTACCAACTCCAAAGCTCCTAGCATGGTGGTTGACCACCAAAATTCCTTGATAGCGGTGCTCCAAGTATGTGTCATTTTAGTTCAAATGCACCCACCATCAAGGCACCAAATCTCTCACGTTTTGAGAGATTCCTCACCTACATTTAATACACAAGGTGGGGATTTTGGTACCCATATTTTCTTGGGTCCTATGGGGTTAGTCTTGTAAGGAACCCAAGCATTTTATTTTTATCAAAATAAGAACATTTAACCTTTCATAACAAAATTTTCTTAGATGGCCTTTGCGGCCACAATGTGTACATGTGTACACCTTAGCATACTTATGAGTGGGAGTGTGAGCATGATGTGCATCATAAGCATGGTCATGATGATGATGTGCATAAGTATGAGGAACTTGTTTCTTTTGAAACAAGGATTCCAATCTAGTATGATTGAATGTACATGAGCTCAAATTAGAGCTCAAATTATTAATTTATTTTTCAAATTTTTAATCTCATTTTGATCAATGTGAGCATGAGAAGCATGATGAGATATATGATCATTTTCTTTTCTTTTGTGAAACAAAATCCTTTTCTTTTTCACAAATTTTTCTTTTTAAAGATTTATTTTCTTGAAAAATAACTTCTTTTTGTTTTTCCACCAAATCAATCTTATTTTTCAAAATCATATTTCCTTCACATAAAACATTCAATTTAGACATTAAGGAAATATTCTCATTTTTCAAATCTTCATTCTCTTTTTCTAAACATGCAAGTTTATTTCTAAAAGAATCATTTTCTACATGCATGCAATCAAAATTCTTTTTCAAATTCTTGTTATCTTTTTCTAAGCATGCAATGTTTATTTCTATATGAGTCATGTTCCTTATGCATGCAAGCAATGTCCTTTTTCAAATTTTTATTTTCCTTTTTAATCATGTCATATTTCTCAAGAATTGTTTGGCAAAATGAAGTGAGCTCATCATATGACATGTCCTCATCATCGGATTCGGAGTTTACCTCAAGGGGGTTATCCCCTTGGACCATATAGCATACGTTGGAGATGTCGCTTCCAACGTCCGAATCGCTCCCCGCATAGTATAGATCTTTCTCGCCAAGGGAGATGAGGGTGTTCCATACTACAAAAGCCGATTCAATGTTAGAAACCCTAGATAAATAGTCATTATTTAGGGTACATTTAAGAGCATGAAGGGCTTTAGCATTAGCCTCAATATTCTTACCATCTATACAATATGCATTATTAGTAGTGGCAAGATAGACATGAATTCCTAAGGCCTTGAGGTACAATGACATCTTAACCTTCCAAGTTTGGATGTTAAGAATATCAAAGGTGGGTGGTGACATAAAGTCCATGGTGTGTGTACAAATAAAGTGATTAGCCTAAAAGGAGGATCTTTAACTCTTAGGTTGTTAGACCCAATATCAAGAGCACTAGCTCTGATACCAATTGTAAGATCACCTAGAGGGGGGGTGAATAGGTGATGGCTAATCTAATGGTCACTTATGAACAAATAATGCGGAATTAAAACTGAGATGACCAAATTAAACTTCTTTTAATTAAACACTTATGTATAACACAAGAGTGTTGTCGAATTCCCCTTGCGAGGCTCTGGACAAACTCCTCTAGATTCCCCTTGAATGGGTTGAGGTGCTGCGTTGGCTCTCTTGGTTGAATACAAGTGTTAGCAACAATCCCACGCAAGTATATATCAAATATGCACAAGGTATATCAAGCATGTAAAGTAAATACAATGTAAGTAATGCAAGATATAATAGAGACAAAAAGAGTAAGAGAGCAAGAGTGAGCAATCGCAAACACAAAGGGTTTGTTTCGAGGTTCGAGCACACTTGCTCTACATCCCCGCCTTCGACACACGAACGATTTCCACTATGCAAGATCCCACCGGATCTCTCCTCGGTGCCGCAACACCTACAAGCCCTCGGACTCTCTAGTCCCTTACACACCACAAGCCCACCGGCTCGTCGAGGCCGCACCTCAAGCTACAAGAGTTCGCACCCGAACCCTAAACAACCACGAGCACACTTGCCCGTCTCCTCAAAGTACAAGATGAAATCTTGGTGATCTAAACACTTGATCACCTACAAAAACTCTCACTACAACACCTATAGGATGAATAGCTCAATGGATGCTCAAGTGTTTGTGTGAGAAAGCAAGGAAAGAATCTTTGGTGAAAATCTCAAGAAATCACTTTTACACTCTTGTAAAATCTTCCCTTTTGATTGGAAGTATTAGCTCACTATTTTTGTGGAGAAAAACCTCTGGAATGGATATGAGAAAACAGGCTCTAAGGTCTCCAAAAATCTTCTACTAAAAACAGTTGACAAGACCCCCTTTTATAGGCTGTCAGAAAATAGAGCCGTTGGGGCTCTGTCAGTGCTACCGGTCGACCGGTCCGGTCGACCGGCAACGGTCTAAAATCCGACCGTTGCAGCCTCCGGTCGACCGACCCGGTCGACCGAGCAACTGGAGAAGAGAGTAAACTCTCTGTCGGTCGACCGGCCCGGTCGACCGATACTTCCCGAGAGCAAAGCTCTCTGAAGCGGTCGACCGGCCCGGTCGACCGTTCTCCAGTGAACACTGGCGTGCACGTCGTGCACGTCCGGTCGACCGACCCGGTCGACCGGCCTCTGTCAGTTCTGAAAAATCAGAACTGGCAGAACCAGAAAATAGGGATTAAGGATTGGTCTTTTGGCTTAATAAAATCCCAGAAATTCACAGTAAATCCAGAAAAATAGTTTTCAATCAAAATAAAAACTGTTTTTCTAAAAATATGTTTTTCTAAAACTTGTTTTTCCATAACTTCACAAAATACAAAAACAAGATATTTTGAACTTATAAAGCAAAGTGTGTATGGATATGATCCACCACACAATCAAGATGAAATATCTAGTTTTTGACATAAAGCACTAAACTTGTTTTGGTTAAAGGATATGTATATAAGAAATTACAAAACCCAAAGTAGATATTTTGTCATAAGGAAAATCTCATCAAATACAAAAACAAGATATTCTTTTAAAGCATAGTGTGTATGGATATGATCCACTACACAAATAAGATGAATATCTAGTTTTTGACATAAGGCTCTAAACATGGTTTTGGATATAAGATATGTATACATGAATACCAAAAAAACCAAATTGTATTTTATCACAAATGAAAATATTTTATGAAAATCATTCTATCAAGAGTGTGTGTGTGATATAACTTGAGCAATCCACCAACTATTCTATCCTTTACATTTTAACTAAAAACAAAAACAAAATCTTATACCTAGACACAAGTCTTCATCTTCTTGAAGTCTTCACTTGAAGGCTTCTCATCTTCTTGACTTGGTCCAAGCTTGATCCAAAAGCTCCTTGGATCACACCGTGCTAGCTCCAAATCTTGACATTTTATCCTTTGTTGAGCTATGCACCTACTAAGATCTTGATAATGAACCTGTCACTAATTAAACACAAGATCATTAGTAAACATAACTTCATGAGTTGATCATCATCAAAACTAGGGTGATAGGCCTTTGGGCCAACATATATAATACACAAGTCTATCATATTTTCCTTTAACTTGCATGTCTTCCGGGGTGAAGGTGATGCAGGAAAATTGCTTCGATGTGTGGTGGCAATGGTTACCTTTTTCCTCGTTGCATATAACAAGAATTTAGGTCATGAAAATCTTTGCATTTCCTAATGCTTCTTTTAAGGCATCACTTGTGGACTTGGAAAGCCTCAGGAGTTTATACAGAGTGATTCGAGCAGAGATGTTGGCTAGTTGAGTCATGACATTAAAACGGAAAGGAGTTGATGGTCCCATACCACCTTTCTGAAGAGCTTTGACATATCGAAACTCTTTCTATTTTTTCACGGATGGCCTCGTGGACTGCATGATTGTCTTCTCAGCCAGCTGGGGGGAGTCTACCATTGGCTCACCATACTATTTCAAGTACTGCTTGTCGGATTGAGTCTTTGACGTGGGAGGTGCACTTGTGTTAGGAGCAAATGCTGACTCCTCTTCTCCTGAACTAGTGAGGGTGGCGACATCTTCTTCGGTCTCTCTTGTAGAGATACCCACCACATTACTGGAGGATGCTTTGGCCTTGCCTTTGAACTTCTTGCTTGTGATAATCTTCCATTGCTGGCTTTCGACAATATCAGGATGGACCCACATTGTCTCTCCTCGAGGAGTAGGAACATGGATAAGACCTTTCTTTTTTGGTTATGAGGATCTGTATTGATCACTCTTAATTTCTCTTTCGGGATGGGAACCACTCCGGTTAGTGCTGGCGGAGATTTTGGCTAAATTGAATAGGTGACGTAGCTGTCATGTTAGCGGTCACCTTCTTCTATTCTGGACGGAGCTTAAGCACTTCCGTGTCAATCAGAGCTTCAAGAACATCTTTGAAGATGTAGCAATTTTTGGTAAGATGTCCTAGCATCCTGTGATATAAATAATAGTTGGGATCATCAGACTTTCCTACCTCTTCAGGACATCTGATCTCTGGCAATTTGAGTTTGCTTCTCTTTTAGAGTAACTTAAACAAAGAGACCACGTGCTCATCCTTGAAGGAGTACAGTTTATTAGCACGTGCTTGGCCGAAAGCCATTCCTCCTCTGACTAACTGGGTCTTCGAAGATGATTTGACCTCCGTTACCAGAGCATCCCTCCTCCTGAGTTGGGAAGACGACTCTGGGGCTCGTCGCGTTAGTTTGTAGGGTCTTGGTTTGTTATTTTCTTCAGCTTTGACCCGGACGACAATTTCTTCCGCCTGTTCGCCTTGTAGCACAAACTGCTTCCAAATGCGACATTATGCCACCCCCATTTGAGAAAGTAGGAAAGTTTACAGATTATGATGGCACATCTCCACCAGTGTTGACTGGATCATGTCGCTGGGACAACGGAGTACCATGCCTCAAAATCTCTCGACGTAAGTTTTGATAGACTCTCCTTTCTTTTGCTTGGCTGCAAAGAGAGTTGGCACTGAAATTTCTGCATCATCTTCAAGAAATGAGCCAGAAACAACTTCTCAAGGTCGGCCCATGTCTTGATCCAGCTGATAGGAAGTTTCATGAACCATTCAAAGGCGACCCCTTTAAGAATGCCAATGAACAAACGAGACATAATAGCATCGTTCGATACTACATTCCCAGTTTGAGATTTAAAGTAGTATATGTGTTGGTTCAGTGACCCTTTACCGTCGAAAGTATGGAGGGTTAGTGTCTTGAACTTGAGAGGGTAAGGAGCCGTATCCCATTATGTCGGGTAGGGTCGGATTATCCCCACGTCTTGAAGACTGCCTCAGTTTGCTAGAGCTTCAAGACGCTGCTCCAATTTACTCATCCTCTTGTAATGGCTGCTCTTATTTTGTGAATTATCCTCCTCTTCAGATGAAGATTTGGGAGGCTCAGAGTTAGAATACTCCTCATCTCAGTGTTTGCAGAAGATGAGCTCTCCCCTTATTTCTATTTGCCCTTGGACTTCTTAGAAGTTCTATCCTTCGGTTTATTTTTCTCCTTAAGAAGTTATGACAACATCTGCTTAAGGGCATCGATAGATTCTTGCTGAGCTCAAATCATCTAGAGTTATTCCTTTAGACCCGGGCCTGCTCTTCGAATTGCCTGGCCATTTCCTCAGGAGTTCCCGCCATATAAGCAAAGGCGGTTGTCTTCGAACTAGAATTCGAAGACTGAGATTCAATGATAGCGAAGTGCTCATCATTCACCTCAATTCTCCTGGCCCACAAACTGTAGTCGATTGGGGCAATTATTCTCGTGCGGGTCCGAGTGTGTCGGTAGACCCCTTCAGGCTCAACAAGAATATCTTTCAAACCCGGAGATTAAGCAACATCCGACTCTTCAGAACTGACATCCAGCTGCTTCTTTTTGTACTTGCTGGGTGTGGAACTCAGCCTCACCATGTTTGTAGTCACTTCTTGATACTCGACATCAGAGAAGGGTTTTCTTCTTCTGGATCATCATCTTTTGGCTGAGCTTGAAGCCCTTGACAACCGATTGAAAACTGAAGCCTTGGTTATTTGAAAGCCATAATGGCAATCAGAGAGTATTGCTGAGATGAGTTACTCACAGTGACATTGAGGAATAATTTGATGTACACTCTGTAGACTGTCTAAAAATCACTGAAGACAAGTCATCAGATAACAGGGTCCATGCTTCAGACGCGAGGCTAATCAAAACCGCTCGTGCAGAGCCAAGACGCAGGGCTCGAAGCCCGTGTCTCAAGACCACTGAAATGCCAAGACATAGAAATCAAAGCCCACGTCTCAGCATCACTTCAATACTCAGATACAGATCTTGAAGCCCGCATCTCACATGCGAAGCTCGACACAGAGTTTGAAGCTCGCGTTTTAACACCACAGCGGCGCCCTAACATGAAGCTCAAGACTCGCGTCTCAGACGCGAAACTCGACACAGAGTTTGAAGCTCGCGTTTCAACACCACCACGACACCTAAACATGAAGCTCAAGACCCGCGTCCAGTGTTATCTCAACGGCTAAACGCAGAGCTCAAGCCCGCGTTTCAACTGGAGAGGAGCCATGCGTCTCAGTTATAACCACCCCCATTACTGGGTGAAGTACTGCCCACGTAATGAGGGGAGTTAAGCCCTATCATGGAGGTTTTTAGGGGACAGTTTTACCTCTGAAATCCCTATAAATAGTTCAATTGTTATTGAAGAGGGGTTAAAATTTTCAGCTGAGGAATAGTTATAAAGGGTTCAACTCTTTTACCAACTTGCTGAGTTCAAGTTTTTGCTAAGTCTCTTTGAGATTTCATTGGATAGGAGATGTGCTACTCTATTAGTGATCGTTGAAGAAGATTTTCAGAAGAGCTTGACATTCACCCGGTCAATGGAAAATAAGAATCACTTTTCACCGCTACGCAAAAAATTCAGCCTTAAACAAAGAGAAGATCTGAGCTTGTATGTCTTCTCTCTCTTGTAGTTGGATTTTTAGTTGTTGTAACTTTTCATTGATTTAAAGAAATTTTGCAATACACTTTCAACTTTCCTCCCCGTACAAGAGATGGCGACTCTGCTGGAGACTACTTTCTCTACTGATGAGCAAGTTGTGGTGCAAGGTGAGTCAGTTTCATGAGAAAAATGGTCGAGTCACTCATTGTGGATTTCGACCAGGCAAAGTACGAAGAGTTCCTCTCTTCTGACTCCAAGAGACCTAGGGTGGCACAGTAGTACCGCAGGGTCTCTTCGGAGATCCGCTCTTAAGTCTCTTTGGAGACTTTCTCAAAAATGGCCTGCGCAAACAGGGCTATTTCTAGCGGCGTCACCCGCGTGGCCCGCGTCTACGTCTCCCACGAGACCCGTGAAGCCAACATCATTGAAGGAAAATTTTGTCACTCCCCTCCTCTTCCTCAGCTCCAGATTACCAGGGGTCCCCCAACAACCCGTTGATTGCACACATTTATTACATTATTCTTTATTACATTTTCACATTTATCATGTAACAAATCTGTTAAATTCCTTATCTTAAATGTCTATTGTGCAGAAGATAATCATGGGGAGAAAGAGGATAAAATCAAATAAATATAAGTTAAATTTAGATTTAACTAGATCTATTTGGTTAAAGGAGGATGATCCCAAATCCAGTTGGTTAAATTTAATTTTGGTAAATCAAGTGATTAAAGCTGAAGATTAACCGAGGATAACGTCAAATATAGAGTCCAAATTCAAAATCCAAAGGGATAAATGGATAGAGAGAAGATCAACGGATGAGATGAAGCAATTTTGACTCGAATTCTGACTGGATATATTTTAGTATTTGAATCATAACTTTCATTACTGAAACTCAAATCTGATGATTCAAGATGATCCGAAAGAAGGCTTAAAGGACTACAACTCTTAAGTTGATCACTTTCTCTAATTCTTTTATTTGATAAGCTATATTCAGCAATCAACACGCCAATAAGCTGCAGATCAGAACAGAATATCCACATTAAATTAAATTTGGAGATAAGGGGAGAATTCAAATTCAGAAATAACCAGCTTTCCCTATCTTCTTACTCCTCTACCCTATGCATTTCTCGTATAAATACCTGCAATCTCAAAGGCAAAGGGAATGACCAAGCAGCGATAGACTTTAGGCCAGTTTTTTCCTTCTTTTTAGTATAGGTTTTTATTTTTCTTTTTATGTAATTTTCAGTTTTATTTATGTAATTCAGAGGAGATCAGAGTTTCATAGGAGAACGAGAGTGAAGCTTGTACTGAGAGTGACACCAGTGTAAGTTGTTCTTCTTTTCTCTTATTATTACAAGATTGAATCTATTGGTGCATAAGTTCTTTTTTGTTTTTTGTTCTTCTTCTTTCTTTTTACTTTTCTTCTTTTTGGTATCAATTGCTATCCAAGTGAGTCTTATAGCATCGAAAGAGCCTTGCCTTTACGAGTGCCGCCGATAGCTCATGACGATGGATTTTTTGGTCTCATTCTATATCATTTCATACTTGTATCGTCTTGATGATGTAATGTGGAAGAGACGGGAATCAACTCTTATGGGTTATGCGCTGATCGCCATTACTTCAAGGTAACATCATTGCCACAGATTCAAAGTAAGTATTGGGCCAAAAGAGGTAAGTAATTTTTAGTTTTCTTTCTTTTAATTCTTTAGCTTAGATCACGAACACCATCAACATCCAAATCTTTTTCACTCTTTTTCAATTTCTTTATACATATCCACTTATATTTTCACTACCTTCTATATCTACCACTTTCTTCCTCACTTAACTATAACTTATTTTTCTCTTTCTTTTTAAGAACAAAAAGAAGAACTTTAACCATTGTTTGTAACTTAAAAGAGAACTTCCTAAAAAGCTTCCATCGCTAGTCCCTCCTTGTGGATCACGACCCGCATAACCACTTGCTATAGCGGTAACATTGAAACTTACACATTCTATTCTTAAAGTTCTAAAATTCTGTATTCTTGTGTGCAGGTAAAAATCTCAATCAAATTTTGGCGCCGTTGCCGGGAAGGGACGGTAAGTTATTCTCTTTTTAGATTTATATTTTTTGTTAACTTTCTTCTTTGTTTTTAGTATACAGATTTAACAATAAGAAAGTTTTGTTGCAGTGGACATATAAGTGGCCCTGGACTCTGCTCAAGAAAGCAGAGCCCAGAAGCCCTCAGATTTGCTATATTCCTGTGGCAATCTGAGTGAACTACTAACCTGTATTTTCTGCAGGTTGGTTGAATTGCATAGTTTAATCTCTGTAGCATTTATTTCCTTATTTGACTCACTGTATATACATTTCTAACAAAATAGTAAAAGTTAATTGTAATGCTAAAAATGATTTAGACTTTGCATTTAGGAAGTGTCTATTTCATTACATTTTCTATTTATTATTGAGAGTGTTGGAGCCAAGGTATGTGTACATAGCATTTAGTATAAGGTTCATTCTTGTATAAAATATTGCTTGAGTGTTACTTTTTTCTATATACTTGTACACTGCACTAAATTGATTTAAGGACGTGTCCTATAAACAAGATAAAGTGGGGAAGTCATTACCCTCCCTTAGTCCACAAACAATCTCTTCACTCACTAACCCAAGCCTAACTAAAACTGAGTAGACGTTGGCCCTAGGGACATCTCGGACTCAAATAGGAGACTGACCTAAGGGGGAAGTTAATTTGAATTTGACTCTTGCCAAATCGGTGTCTAAGGTTGGGGATTGAGGGGCGAAACCCCGAAGGCTGGTGGTTTGGCTTAGTTAGGCCCGTCGCTTCTGCACGGATACCTCCCACCAATCTTGTCCCTACCTAGCCGATTAACTTGTAGTCAGATTCGATAATATACCCCAAGTGGACAGTCAACTAGTTAGCAGTCGTGTAGGTCTAAGGTCTACCCTAACTTAGTTTAAAACTTTTTTTTATTTGTTTGCTTATTTTTTTTTTTTCTTTGTTTGTGTTAACATTTCCTGTGTGATATGGCTTATAACAATATTTTTTTCAATTTTAATGGTAATCCATATTACACCCCGGCCTCTTTTTCAGATATTAGCAACCCGGCATATCATAACTTTGACCAACCTAGTATGCCGGTTTGGTCTTATCCGAATCAATAGAACCCATGCCCCCAATCTTATGACCATAATTTTTAAAATAATTTCAACTCTTCACAGAGTCAATGGGGATTCACCTCCCCCGAATCCAAGTTTCAACCAACTTGTCCTCCTTATCTATCTTGTCCACAATATTTCCAAGATTCATACTCAATTCCACCAGTTCAAAATAGAAAACCATCAATCTAGGAAATGAGTATGCGCGAGTCCAAGCAACAATCACAAAATCTGACGGACTCACAATTTCACCACAAATTCCAAAAAAAAACTTCGCCTTTTCAAGTCCAATCGTAACAAAACGATGAACCAATCGACTATGAAAAGCTGCTTGAATCCATGACTCAGGCTCAAATCGTTCGTAATCATGACATAGATCTAATGGTCCAAACTCTCCGTTCTCACCATTTGACCATTTCTGATGTCGATAACCATTCTGTTAGAGCCGAAGAATCATGTTGTTTTGGAAAACAAGATTCCATTTTAGCACACCCATTTAAACTTGCCCAAACTCCAAATTTTGAAAATGACATTGACAGTTTGGCAAGTTATCCCTTTCCTGAAATTGAACTTGAGAATGAATATGATCCTGAACCTCAACTTGGTGATTCAATTCTATTTCCTGATTCAATAATGACTCCGGTGTCTTCACCTGATTTTAATCTTTTTCCCGAGTTAACATTGAATCTTGTGCTAATACATCATGAAATTGAATCGCCAATCTTTTATGATGATCATATTAAACTTGACCAATTTCATACTTTTGAAAGTCCCATTGACAAATTGATAAGTTCACATTTTTATGAAATTGAACTCAATAAGAAATATGACCTAGATTCTCTAATTTGTGATCCGGTTCAAATTCCTGAATCAATATTGACTCCGTTTTGTTACCCAACTTGAGTAATATTTTAAAGTCAGTTTCGATTCCCACACTTGTCATTTTTGAACTTGAATCACTAATGTTAAGTCACATTCCGTTGTTGGGAAATGAATGTGGACTTGAGTTTCAACTTCTTGATTTGGACCTAATTTCGAAACCAATCTCGACTCCTAAACCTTTACTTGACTTAAGTCACTTTTCTGAGTCGGTATTAGTTTCCGTACTTTCTAAGTCCAAGTCAATCATTCCATCTTTTCACACTCCATTTTGGGACAAGGGTGTTGATAAAATTGACTCCGAAATTATTTGTGAAATTTGAAAATTAGATGGGATAAAATTCTTAATAAGATCATTTTATATATATATATATCATTTTAGTAGGTTATATTAGAGAGGTTTCTGGTGGGTTCCTCTGAACTCCACGCAAATTCGATTAGGCCACATTTCGTGGACCAATTAGACCACCACCAAAACCACACCTTAAGGTAATATTTTCCTTCCCTTTCTTCTTTTTCATACATCTATGCATTAATTCATACATTGAGGACAATGCATGAGATAGGTGTGGGGGAGGGTTCTAACATAACTTAGGTTTTCTTTTTATTATTAAAAAAATTATTATTAACATTTTTTTACTTTTAAAAACTTTTTGAAAATAGAAACAATATTTTGACATATTTTTTGTAAGAAATTAAGTCAATTTTAAGGAATAGGAGAATCATAATTAGGATTTCTTATACTTCGTCAAAATAAAATTAATTGTTTGATTTTTAAAGTTAGGAAGAAAATTTGTGAAAGTAATTTAGTCTTGATCTTTACCTTGATAATATATGCATGCTTTATACACTTACACACTTAGGGTTCAAAAACACATATTCTTATGCCTTATTAAAAAAAGATGAAGAAAAGAAAAAATGAAAAAAAGAAAGTATATATATATATATATATATATATATATATATATATATATATATATATAAATCCTCAGATTAAGTTGGGTATTGTGCCTCATAAAGCATAAGTATTCACGCCTAAAGGCGGTTCATATAATAAAATCCATAGTTTTGTGGCCTTATTTACTCGAGTCCTTAAGTCCTTGGGGTGTCTTCTCACCGGGTGCACTAAGACTGTTTGGTTTGGGAGTCATCGATTAAAGGCTCGTTACATGGGCAGATTAGAAAGTCTAATAGAATTAAGGAATATTACTACCAAAAATAAAAAAATAAATAAATAAATAAGGCATAAGAGTTAGAGTTAAAGAACTCTTAGTCAAAATTTCACGGTCACGAAGGTGCGTATGATTTAGGGTAAAATAATAGACTAGATGAGAAGTACAATTTGACTCCTTACTTTGATTGATAACAAATTTTTGAATAGAGACTAAGTTTAGGAATGAAAAATTCAATTTTTCTATAACTTATAGATTACTTAAATCTTACAATAATATTTCAAATATTTTTTCCTTTCAAAATGTGTTTTAGAAAATACTAACATTTTTCTCTTTCTTTATGGATTTTGTAGGTGCAATCCACTGAAAACCTTCATGAGACAAAACTCGTCCTCTAGGGGTAACCTAGAGGTTTAACGGTCTGTTGCACATGCTCAATGCAATCGTATGACCTACGAAAGTGGTCTAATAATTTCTTAGATTTAATTTTTGATGTTTCGCTTGAGCACGAGTAAAAGATAGGTGTGGGGATGTGATTGCACACATTTATTGAATTATTCTTTATTACATTTTCACATTTATCATGTAATAAATCTGTTAAATTTCTTGTCTTAAATGTCTATTTTGCAGAAGATAATCATGGGGAGAAAGAGGATAAAATTAAATAAATATCAGTTAAAATCAGATTTAAATAGATCTATTTGGTTAGAGGAGGATGATCCCAAATTCAGTTGGTTAAATTCAGTTTTTGGTGAATCAAGTGGTTAAAGCTGAAGATCAACCGAGGATAACATCAAATACAGAGTCCAAATTCAAAATTCAAAGGGATAAATGGATAGAGAGAAGATCAACGGATGAGATGAAGCAAGTTTGACTCGGATTCTGACTGGATATATTTTAGTATTTGAATCATAAGTTTCACTACTGAAACCCAAATCTGATGATTCAAGATGATCCAGAAGACGACTTAAAGTGATACAACTCTTAAGTTGATCACTTTCTCTAATTCTATTATTTGATAAGCTATATTCAGCAATCAACACGCCAACAAGTTGCAGATCAGAACTGAATATCCACATCAAATCAAGTTTAGAGATAAGGGGAGAATTCAAATTCAGAAACCAGCTTTCCCTATCTTCATACTCTTCTACCCTATTCATTTCTCCTATAAATACCGGCAATCTCAAAGGTAAAGGGAAGGACCAAGGAGAGATAGACTTTAGGTCAGTTTTTTCTTCTTTTAAGTGTAGGTTTTATTTTTATTTTATTTTTATGTAATTTTCAGTTTTATGTATGTAATTCAGAGGAGATCAGAGTTTCATAAAAGAATGAGAGTGAAGCTTGTACTAAGAGTGACATCGGTGTAAGTTGTTCTTCTTTTCTCTTATTGTTACAAGATTGAATCTATAGGTGCATTTGTAAGTTCTTCTTTGTTTTTTGTTCTTCTTCTTCCTTTCTACTTTTCTTCTTTTGGTATCAATTACTATCTAAGTGAGTCTTATAGCATCGAAAGAGCCTTGCCTTTACGAGTGCCGCCGATAGCTCATGGCATGGATTTTTTGTCTCATTCTTTATCATTTCATACTTGTATCGTCTTGATGATATTATGTGGAAGAGACGGGAATCAACTCCTATGGGCTATGCGCTGATCGCCTCTACTTCAAGGTAACATCATTGCCACAGATTCAAAGTAAGTATTAGGCCAAAAGAGGTAAGTAATTTTTAGTTTTCTTTCTTTTAATTCTTTAGCGTAGATCACCAACACCATCAACATCCAAATCTTTTTCACTCTTTTTTAATTTCTTTGTACATATCCACTTCTATTTTCTCCACCTTCTATATCTACCACTTTCTTCCTCACTTAACTGTAACTTATTTTTCTCTTTCTTTTAAGAACAAAAAGAAGAACTTTAACCATTGTTTGTAACTTAAAAGAGAACTTCCTAAAAAGCTTCCATCGCTAGTCCCTCCTTGTGGATCACGATACGCATAGCCACTTGCTATAGCGGTAGCATTGAGAACTTGCACATTCTATTCTTAAAGTTCTAAAATTCTGTATTCTTATGTGCAGGTAAAAGTCTCAATCACCCGTGAAGCATAACCGAATGCTGAACGTCAACAAAGGCACCGCGCACGTCGACAACAGATGGAAGAAGCTGAAAAAATCATCTGTTCAACAGATACAGGACGCGAAGCTCAGGCTAAAGTCCCTTCTAAATCGCATCAGACGCGCGAAGTCTGCGTCTGGATACCAAAACACAGAGGGCAAGAGGCTCGCGTTTCTGAGGCTTCACCTCACAGATGTGAGGTCTGCATCTCTTCTCATAAACACGAGACCCGCGTCTTTACTACAAAACGCGTGACTCATAAAGTCCGTGTTTCTCAAGTATCGCTAGACAAATGCGACAATCAGCAACGCGAGGTCCGCGTCTATGCTCAGCAGAGGTACGAGACCTACATCTCAAAGCCAAAACTGGCGAGAGCCGCGTCTGTTCTATAGAACGTGAACTTCGCATTTCTGACCCTTGCATCTCGGAGTTGCAACGCAAGATTAACATTCACTCTCCAACAGTTAGGGTCAGAAGGGAGCTGAAAGTTCTCGTCCTCAGAGACTCGAGGCTGATCTCTTCGATCCCCCTCCGACGGATCTAAGGGATTACTTAATAAAGAAGAGGAGTGTTCATCAAATCACTCCACTATGCTGCTATGAACGACTCATAATAGCGGTGCTCTCTGAATGCCACTGCAGCTCGCATAGAAGCAAACAATCGGTGTTCAATCGGTTATCGTCTACGTCAATCTCCCGCTCGGCCAAAAGGCGTTGCTCCCGCATTAGGAGAACCTTCTCTGATATAGAGTACCCTGAAGTTACTGCGAACATGGTAGGTCCAAGCACTACGCCAAGCAAAACTAAAGGGAAGCAGCTAATAGTTAGCTCTGACGAGTCTGACACCAAACTGAAAGGAGTGTACCGGCATACCTGCACTCGGGCTGGCGTAATAGCCCTGGTGGACTACAACGTCCTAACCCGGAGCATCAAAGTAAGCAAGTCACACTCTGCCATCGCAGAATCACAGGCCTCGAACTCTTAGATAGAGAAAAAAGCCTTTGCATATATGGCAAGAACTCCTGAAGAAATGGCTAGGCTCTTTGAGCAGCAAGCCCAGGCCCAGAGGGAGTAACTCGATATGATTCGTGCTTAACAAGAATCTATCGACGGTCTCAAGCAGATGCTTTCGCAATACTTGAGGACAAAAAGAAGAAGCCTAAGGCCAAGACTCCTTCCAAGAAGTCCAAAGGCAAACGAAAGGAAGGGGAAAGCTCGTCTTCTACACAAATTGAGGAGGAGGAGCATTTCAACTCTGAGTCATCCAAACCTCCATCTGAAGAGAGAGGCAATTCAGAGAATGGGAGCACTCATTCTAAAAGGATGAGTAAACTAGAACAACATCTTGAAGCTCTCGCCAGTCAGAAAGGCCTACAAGAAGCCGGAGTGGTCCGGCCGTACCCGGTTAAGTGGGATTTTGTCCCATACTCTCCTAAGTTTAAAGCTCCGACCCTACAGGCTTTCGACGGCAAGGGATCACTAAACCAGCACATATGCTACTTCAAGTCTCAGATAGGGAATGTAGTATCAAATGATGCCATCTTGGCATGCTTGTTCATCGGCACTCTGAAGGAGATCACTTTTGAATGGTTCATGAAGCTTCCAGAAGGCTCAATCAAGAACTAGGGTGATCTGGAGAAGCTTTTCCATACACGCTTCTTCGAAAATGACTCGGAGATTACAATGCCAACTCTCCTGGCAATGAGGCAACGGAAAGGAGAGTCAGTTAAAGCATTTATGGAGAGATTTCAAAATATGGCACTCTGATGTCCTTGCAGTATGACCCAAGCCACCATGATAGAAACATGCTGTCACAATTTGCAAACCTCACTCCTAACTCAGATAGGAGTAGCTGAAAGCCGTAAAGCAGTTGGTTCAGTAAGGCAAATAGGCAGATGGGATTGTCGCCTGGGTTGAGGAAGAAGAAAATAAGCCCAGACCTGAAAAGTCGACAAGGCGCGCGCCAGAAACATCTTTCCAAGCTAAAAGAAAGGACACACTGGCGACAGAGACGAAGTCTCCCTCTAAGCCCCAACCAGCTAGAGGGGTTGGCTCTTCAAGTCAGCCGCGCGTTACTCCTTCAAAAATAAGCATGTTGATTAATTATTCAAGTTACTCAACAAGAGCAACAAACTGAAGCTTCCTGAAGCTAGGCATCCTGAGGAAATGGGCAAGACCGACAACCCTAATTACTGCTTGTACCATAGGATGCTGGGCACCCTACCAAGAGCTGTTACGTCTTCAAAGACATTCTCTAAGTTTTGATTGATGCGGAGGTGCTCAAGCTCCGCCTGAAGTAGAAGAAAGTGACAGCTAACATGACGCCATTCCTTCAGTTTGGGATACAACCTCCAACACCGGTCGGAGTAGTTCCCATCCCGAAAGGAAAACTCAGGGTGTTCTACACCACTAGCGGGAGAAAGGTCTCGTACCTGTTCTGACTCCTCAAGGAGAGATCATGTGAGTTCATCCGACCTTGTGGAAGGCCAGCAGTGGATTACTGTTACCAACAGGAAGTCTAGAGGTAAAGCAAAAGTTTCGCCATGCAATGTGGTTGGTTCTTCCTCCCGAAAAGTGAAAACTGATGTCGCCTCGGTGACTGATTCTGATGAGGAGACAATCGTCCTTGCTGCAGAGCTGAATGCACCGCTCGTGGTCAGGACTCGTTCGGGTCAGTGATTAAGTTTGAACTACACACAAAATACAGTATTTCAGAACTTAAGATTAAAGAGTGCAAGTTACTCAATTCTACCGCTATAGCAAGTGACTATGCGGGTCGTGATCCACAAGGAGAGACTAGCGATGGAAGCTTTTCTAGCAAGTTCTCTTTTATGCTACCATTAATGGTTAAAGTTCTTTTTTAGTTTCTTAAAAAGAAAAGAGAAAAATGAAGTTAAAGTTGAGTTAGAAAGAAAGCGGTAGAATAAGAAGGTGGAGAAATAAGAAGTAATTTGTACAAATGAGATTGAAAAAGAGTGATAAAAGATTTAGTGGATTGTGGTGTTCTAAACTAAATGATTAAAAGAAAAGAAACTAAAAATTACTTAGTTCTTTTGGCCAAATACCTACCTTAAATCTTTTGCAATGATGTTACCTTGAAGAAAGGCGATCAACGTATAGCCCATAAGAGTTGATTCCCGTTTCCTCCACATTATATCATCAAGACGTTGCAAGTATGAAGTGATACAGAATGAAACTCAAAATCCATCGTCATGGGCTATCGGTGGCACTCGCAAAGGCAAGGCTCTTTCGATGCTTTTAGACTCACTTGGATAACAATTGTACCAAAAGAAGAAAAGTAGAGAAGAAGAAGAAGAACACAAAAATAAAGTACATACAAAAGAGAATTACAGATTCGATTTTATAACAATAAGAGAAAAGAAGGAAATCTTATACCGGTGTCACTCTCAGCATAAGCTTCGTTCTCGTTCTCCTATGAAACTCTGATCTCCTCTGATTTACATAAATTAAAACTAAAAATTACATGAAAAGAAAAACAAAAACCTACATTACAAAGAATGAAAAACTGGACTAAATCCTATCTCTGCATGGTCGTCCCTTTGCCTTTGAGTGCAGGTATTTATAGGAGAAACGCCGATGGTAGAGGAGTATAAAGATAAGTAAAGCTGGCAATTTGAATCCTCCCCTTATCTCCAAACTTGATTTGATGTGGATATTCAGTTCTGATCTGCAGTTTGTTGGTGTGTTGATTGCTGAATATCACTTATCAAATGACAGAATTAGAAATAGTGATCAACATAAGAGTTGTATTCCTGTAAGTCTGCTTTTTGGATCATCTTGAATCATCTGATTTGAGATTCAGTAGCGAAAGTTATGATTCAAATACTAAGATGTATCCAGTTAGAATCTGAGTCAAACATGCTTCATCTCATCCGTTGATCTTCTCTCTATCCATTTATCTCTCTGCATTTGATATTATACTCAGTTGATCTTTAGCTAACCAAATGAATTTTTAAAAATCTGAATTTTATCGGTTTCTATTTGGTGTTATCTTTCTGATTTGCTTTGATCTTCAGCTGAACATTTGCCCCAATCCTTGATTTGTTCTTACTAGATCTGGGATCATCCTCAGCTAACTAAATAGATCCAGTTAAATCTGATTTTAACTGGTATTTATTTGGTTTAATCCTCTTTCTCTTCATTATTATCTTCTACAAAATAGATATTTAAGACAAGAAAATTAGCAGATTTATTACATGATAAATGTAGGAGTGTAATGAAAAGAATACAAATATATGTACGATAAGTCAGCCGTACTTGAAGAAGTATGATGAAATGGTGGCAAATCCGCTTAAACTCACCCCAGAGCCAACCAAGCAATCTACGAAGCAACCCGTAGAGAAGCAAAGGAGCTTCGGGATGCCAAGGCTTTCTCAAAGGACAAAGTGGAAGGATCTTCAAGACTTTATCACTTTGATGTCTTGGCTCAATTGGCCAACATCTCGGCCAGGAACACCCTTTATGAGCTCCTGAGACTGTCCAAGTCAACAAGGAAAGCTCTGAGAGAAGTTTTAGCCGATGCTGAGGCTTTCATGGCTCGGATTCTGGCTGAACCATGGCTCGGATTCTGGCTGAACCAGAGGAGAACGAAGAAAACAATCTCCACGCCTCTCAACATGTCCCCTGTATAACCTTCACTCCAAACGACATACAGGTTAGGGGAAAACATGATAGGCCCCTGTACTTCACAGGGTATATTGGATCATCTGAAGTGAGTCGCATTCAGGTAGATTCAGGATCCGCGTTGAGTATTATGCCCCACCGGGTCATGCAGCACTTGGGAATCCTCACTCACTGATTGAGTGCTACTCAAACTATCATTTACGGCTTCAACGCCAATGGGACGTGCCCAATGGAAAAGATTAAACTCAAATGTTAGATCGGGGACCTAAGATCTGAGGTGACATGCTATGTTATTGATGCCGACGCTTCATATAATTTGTTGCTGGGACGATCATGGATTCATCGCAACTCCATCATCCCCTCTAATCTCCATCAAGTCATGAAGTACATTGACGGAGATGGAAAAGTCCGAACATTGATCGCCGAAAGGCATCCGTTCAAGGGATAGAGAACTACTTCACAGCCTCCCTCCTATACCAGGTTTTCTAGTGACAGATGAGAGTCCCCAGCCAGAGGAACTAAACTATAGTAATGAAGCTGATGTCGAGCCAGAGGTAGAAGAAGAATGTCTTTGATAGCTGAATCCCCTTGTAATGAGCGTTAATAAGCTCGATGTCAATAACACCGCCAATGATGTAGGCGAGTGGTATATTAATGAAGAGTTAGATTTGGTTTACTTTTCTGTATTTGCTTCTGATTCCGTGCCATAAGATACTAATACCAATGTAGGTGATGATCCCTGGTCAGCAATAGATGCCCTGACATCATTGCATGTACCTGTGAGATCATTGTATGTACCGGCAATAGATTAATCTTGGAGATGAGGCTAATCCTAAGCCCATCTTTATAAGCGAAAGTTTATCACCTCCCGAGAAGGAAGATCTAATATCTCTTGTGCGAGAGTATATAGATGTTTTCACTTGGAACTACGAGGATATGCCTGGGCTCGACCCTCAAGTGGCTATGCATCGCCTCAACATCAATCCGGACGCAAAGCCAGTCAAGCAACAGCAATAACGGTTCTGCTCAGAGATAATGAAAGCGATCCAGTCGGAAGTCAAGAAGCCTGTAGACTCTGGTTTCATCAGGGAAGAACAACACCCTGATTGGGTGGCTAATATTGTCTTCGTCACTAAGAAGAATGGAAAGATCCGAGTTTGCATCAATTTTCGTGATCTAAATGAGGCGTGTCCAAAAGATAAGTTCCCACTTCCAATCACGGATGTCGTGATCAATAACATGTGTGGGTTTGAATGGATGTCCTTCATGGACGTATTCTCTGGATTCAATCAAATTAAGATGTACCCTGACGATGAGAAGCATACATCTTTTAGGATACCACTAGGGGTGTACTGCTATATTGTGATGCCCTTCTGATTTAAGAATGCTAGGGCAATATACCAGAGAGGTATGAATGTAATATTCCTCGAGCATATACACAAAATAGTAGAATGTTACATAGACGAATTGTAGTGAAAAACCGTGCCAAAGGCGATCACATAGCAGATCTGAAGACAGTATCAATATCATGCGGGCGCTTCAATTGAAGATGAATCCCACCAAATTCTTCCTGGGAGTAGTCAACGGAAAATTCTTGGGTTTGTCGTAACATCCAAAGGAATCCACTTCGATCCAGAGAAAATTCGCGGCGTCCAGGAGATGCAACCTCCAAGGAATCTTAGAGAGCTTAGAGGATTACAAAGGTGACTGGCCTATATCCGGAGGTTTATCTCAAATCTCTCAGGACGATGCCAACCCTTCACCAAGTTGATGAAGAAAGGTATTTCATTCATCTGAGATGATACTTGCCAACAAGCGTTCGAAGAAATTAAGTAGTACCTCACGCATATGCATGTCTTTACAGCTTCAGTGTCGGGAAAACCTTTTGATATACGTTCGAGCTATGGATCATTCTCTAGAAGCTTTGCTAGCCCAGAATAATGATCAGGAATATGAGCAGGTTCATTACCTGAGTAGAACAATGATCGGAGCTGAACATCGATACAACTCGATCAAAAAGAATGCTTGGTGTTGGTATTCGCCGTTCAGAAGACGCGACACTACTTGGTGGGCCAAGCCATACACGTCATATCAAAAGTCAATCCCTTAAGATTGCTTATGATGAAGCCATCGTCACTGAATGGTCAATTGGCAAAATGGGCCATATTACTCTCCCAATATGAGATGCAATTCCTGCCACAAAAACTGTAAAGGGACAGGCAATGACAGACTTCTTGGCTGAGCATCCATATCCAAGAATGACCATACTTTATGAAGATCTCCCAGACGAGATCGCTGAAGTTTGCTTGACCCAAATGTCTTTTGAAGAACAGGTGTGGCAACTCTTCTTCGATAGTGCATCAAGAATGGATCCTCGAGGAAATATCATAGCAGGAGCAGGGTAGTACTTGTCTCCCCACAGAACTATGTAATTCGTATTCTCATTAACTGAGCCGTGTTCCAATAATGTAGCAGAATATAATGCTCTCTTGATCGGGATGCAAATCGCCGATGAGATTGGCGTTAAAAATTTCGAAGCATATGGTGATTCAAAGCTTATCGTTAACCAGGTTCGCGGGGAGTACGAAATCAGACATGAAGACTTAGTACCCTATCACAACGCAACTATCCACATGGCAAAGAGGTTCAGAAACTTCTACATCGACCATGTACCTCGCCAGCAAAATGCGCATGCAGATGCACTGGCATCCCTCGCTACTTCCTTGGCTCTTCCAGCTTGAGCGGCAGAGAAAGTACTCATTTACATCCATGACTTGTACTATCTGAAACGCGCCCTCGAAAATGATCAGATTACAGCAGGGAACCTTCAAGTTAAATAAACTCTAGAGAGTTCGGCAAGTCCAGAGCTCAGGGATTGGCGATTCTCGTACATCGACTACGCATTGTACGACACTCTGCCTGATGACCCCAAAAAGGTGGCTGCCAAGCACCTAAATTCTACTACAATGCAATCACAAGAACACTGTATTGTCAATCACATGATAGAATCCTCCTCCGCTGCTTGTCACATAAAGAGGCTCATGACGGTATGTGTAGAGCTCACTAACCTGGTCCAAAACATAGAGATCGGATCCGAAGAGTTGGATATTATTGGCTAAGGATGTTCCCTGATGCCATCGCTTACGCCGAGCGATACCACGCTTGTCAGGTCTATGGTGACTTCATTCATCTGGCACCAGGACATCTTCGTCCTACAACTTCTTCCTGACCATTTGAGATATGGGGGATGGACGTGGTTGGTCCTATCAATCACCTTCATCCAAAGGACACCGGTTTATCTTAGCCATTACTAATTACTTCTCCAAGTGGGTAGAGGCTATCCCTGTTGGCCCAAGGTTACAATCACCCTTGTTTAAGTGTATTTTGATGATTACAAAACATATAGTTATTTGTACTAATAACATTTGTTGTTTAAGTGTGTTTCAGGTTTATTATCATACTAGAAGTACTCTCACTCAAATACAAGGTTTTGGACTCAAGACAATTCAATTTGGGCTCAAGTTGCAATATTGAAGATCAAGTGAAGATAGCCCACCTTGAAGAATAGCCTTGAAGTCTTTTAGAAAGTTTGTAAGTTTATATTGTTAAAGTTTGAATATAGGAAATTTGGCTCTAGGATTTGCACACACACTTGTTTTATGTATTTCCTATGTTTTGAAAATAGTTTTTGAAAATGATTATTTCTAAGTTTTATGCCTTAGTTTATATATACATGTACCAAAGCTTTATATCTTGAAAATCTTGTTTAAAACATGTGTATAAACTATTTTCTGCATAATACTTAGCTATATGTATTTTTAAAATATTTATCAAAATTTTTCTAACTCAAAACAGCCCAGTTTTTCAGTTTCAGGCAACATCGGTCGACCGGCCCGGTCGACCGGTGCTGTGTCTGGACATGCACTGTTTGTGCATGTCCGTCGGTCGACCGGACCGGTCGACCGACGGAGAGCATTCTGCTCTCGGGAATTTTCGGTCGACCGGACCGGTCGACCGGAAGAAGGAAACTGTGTTTCCTCCTTTTGGGTCGGTCGACCGGACTGGTCGACCGGGAGCCAACGGCTACTTCCAGCTAGGCTGGCGGTCGACCGGACCGGTCGACCGCCAAGCCTGCAACTTAGCAACGGCTCTTTCCTCTTTGGGATTTTCTGAAAATCTGTTTTCTTTTTCTGTTTTAACAGACTTTTGGAGAGTTGTGGGGTGCTTTTGCAGGTTGAATTAGGTGAAAAGAAAATGTTTTTAACTTATTTTCAACCCTATAAATAGAGGAGAAGTCTCTCCTTCATATCACTTAGAAAAATCCTCAAGTTTTGTTGTTTTCAAAAGAGAAAAGAAAATTGTTTAAAGCTTTCAATTCCTACTCTTTCAAGATTGTTTTTCAGTTGTGTTTGATTCTCTATATCACTCTACAACTGAAGTTTTCTCACCACACTTCATAGAGCCAAAAATCCTATAATCATTCTATAGTGAAGTTGTAATTGAAGTGAGAGTGTTTGTAAAAGAGATTGAGAAAAAGTGTAGTGATCAAGTTGTGATCACTTTGTTCTTGTAATTCCTTCTTGTGGAGCAACCTCTTCGGTAGAGGTCCTTTGTATTCGGTGGAGCTCGGTGCTCGGTCTTCGGTAGACCAATTGTAAAGGCATCCTCGGTGGATAGTGGAAACCCTTCACGGAGGTGAAGGCGGGGACTAGAGCAAGTGTGCTCGAACCTCGAAACAAATCATCTTGTTTGCGATTGCCTTTGCGTTATTCTTGCTTTCAATTTCTCTTGCTTTATATTGTCTTGAATTACTTGCTTGAGAACTAACCCTCTACTTGTGCAATCTTATCTTGTTTACTCTACTTGCTATACTTGTTGTATTACATTGTGAGCATTTCATTTTCATCATCATACTTGGCATTGATCGATCACACCTCAATACAACACGATTGCATTGCGCACCTCTAACCCATATCTAGGGGAATTGGGAGGAAGGAGTTCAGAACCTCGCAAGGGGTATTCGGCTCTTAGTCGTGTTTTGAGAGATCGTTGCATCACTCATTTAATTAAAGTTTTAAAAAGATCATTAGATTAGCATTCACACCTATTCACCCCCCCTCTAGGTGTTTTTCAATTGGTATCAGAGCTTGGACTCTAGGATTTGGCTTAACAACCTTAGAGAAGATCCTAATTTGCTAATCATTTCATTCATATTCATATAAGTAAAAATGGCCGATGGAATTAAGACCCCTCCTAAGTTTGATGGACTTAACTTTCCCATATGGAAAGTTAAGATGACCGTGTTTTTGCAATCTCTAGGTAGCCGAGTTGCAAAGGCCGTGACTAAGTCCTTTAGTGTACCCCCCGGTGACGAATCCACTTGGTCCGAAATAGAGACTAAGGAATTCGATGCCAATGCCAAAGCTCACTATGCACTTCTTCAAGCCCTAAATGATGATGACATAGCTAGGGTTATACATTACAAATCCGCATTTGAGATTTGGTCACACTTGATAGTCACTCATGAGGGGACCTCACAAGTAAAGAAGGCTAAGATTGACCTTCTTCGGTCTCAATATGAAACATTTAGCATGCAAGACAATGAAACCATAGATGATATGGTTACAAGATTTACCAAGATTACTAATGGACTCTCTTCTTTAGGTGAAGATATCAACAATGATCAAAGAGTAAGGAAGATCATCCGGGCTCTTCCTCCTTCATGGGAAGTTAAAGCAACAACCTTGAAGGAACTCAACGACAATGAAGAGATGGAGCTTATAGGTCTCATTGGGAACCTCAAAACCCATGAGATGGAAAGGAAAGCAAGGGAGGACATGGCTCCTACCAAGAAGAAGACTATTGCCTTCAAGTGTCAATCATCCCACTCCGACGAAGATGATGAAGAAGAAGATGACGAAGAGCTCTCACTTCTAGTCAAAAATGTTCGGAGGATGTACAACAAGGCGAAGTTTCAAGGTAGAAGGAGATGGCAAGGAGGCAAAGAAGAAAGAAAGATCATATGCTTCAATTGCCAAAGACCGGGACACATTGTTGCGGAGTGTCCGGACAAAGCTAAGCCCTCCACATCTAAGAAGCCTTACAAGAAGAAGGCTATGAAGGCAACTTGGGATTCGGAGACCGAATCCGAAGAAGAGATTGACACCGCCAACATGTGCTTCATGGCCAATGAAAGCACAAGCAAGGTAACCTCTTCCACCCCTTTGATGATGAACTCTCCATGGATGAACTAGGAGAAGCTTTTGTTGAGTTGTCACAAAACTATGATTTCTTAAAGAAAAAGTATCTTAAAATGAAAAAGGAAAATGAATCTTTAAGTCTTCAAGTTTTTACTCTTACAAAAGAAAAGGATGAGTTGGTTTCCACTTTGGCCACTACCAAAAATGATTTTGAAAAATATAAGATTTCTTGCAAAGGTAAGGCCCCACTAATTGATTCAAATGAAGTTTCTATGCTTAAGGAAAGATTAGATTCTTTGAGTGTTGTTTTGAAAGATTGTGAGTTTAACAAGAAGAAAATTGAGGCTATGTTTCCTAAGAAACAAGCCCAAAGAAAAATGCTCATGCTCATGTTCATGTTCATGCTACACAACCTAAACAACATGGCAAAACCCCAAAACATGCTCACACTACACATACACATCCTGCTTTCATGTATAGAAAAGTGTACTCATGTTCACATTGTGGGCGGAAAGGACACTTAGCTAATTTTTATTATGATAGACTAAGTGCATCACATCATAATGTTTGGATTCGTAACACTAACTTTCAAGGACCCAAGAAAGTTTGGGTACCAAAGTCAACAATTGTTTTAAATGATGTAGGTACTTTCCAAAGCCCAACGACGTAGAGGTTTGTGGTATCTTGATAGCGGTTGCTCAAGGCACATGACTTGGGACATCAACAACTTTGCAACCTTATCAAGATATCATGAAGGTGGCACCGTCACCTTCGGAGATGATGCCAAGGGTAAAATCATCGGTATTGGTAATGTAAAACTTGGCACCTCTCCTTTAATTGAAAATGTAGTTTTAGTTGATGGCCTCAAGCATAATCTCTTGAGTGTTAGTCAACTTTGTGATAAAGGTTTTGATGTAGTTTTTGATAATGTTTCTTGTAAGGTAATTGATAGAACTTCTAATGTTTGTGTATTTTCCGGTTTTCGTGAAAGCAATGTTTATATGATTGATATGTTGAATATGTCTTGTAATATTACATGTTTGAAAGCCCTCGATGATGACTCTTGGTTGTGGCATAGGAGATTAGGGCATATTTCTTTTGATCATATTTCTAGATTAAATTCAAAGGAAATGGTGAAAGGTATTCCTTGCTTGAATTTTGAAAAGGACCGAGTTTGTGACGCATGTCAATTTGGGAAACAAACTAAGTCTTCTTTCAAGTCAATTAAGGATATCATGACATCACGTCCTTTGGAATTAATCCATATGGATCTATTTGGCCCAACACAAACCAAAAGTCTAAGTGGGAATAGATTTGCTTATGTTTTAGTTGATGATTTCTCAAGATTTACATGGGTTTTCTTTCTTGAACACAAAAACCAAGCATTTTCGTATTTCCAAATTTTTAAGAAAAGAGTTGAAAAAGAAAAGGATTCTTTGATTTTGAGAATAAGAAGTGATAGAGGAGGTGAATTCATTAACCAACCCTTTACCACTTTTTGTGATGAACATGGAATAAAGCATGAACTTTCTTGTCCTAGAACTCCACAACAAAATGGAGTAGTTGAACGGAAAAATAGAACATTACAAGAGATGGCTAGGACAATGCTAAGTGAATACGGTCTACCACATTATTTGTGGGCCGAGGCCGTTAATACATCATGCTACATATCTAATCGTGTTTTCTTGTGTAAAAATACAACTAAAACTTCTTTTGAAATGTACTTTTCTAGAAAACCAAATGTTTCTTATTTCAAAGTTTTTGGATGCAAATGTTTTGTTTTAAATACAAAAGATAATTTGGGAAAATTTGATCCTAAATCCTATGAGGCTATTTTTGTAGGTTACTCAAATACTAGTAAGGCTTATAGAGTTTTCATTAGATCATCATTGACTATTGAAGAGTCTATTCATGTTAAGTTTGAGGAATCTAACAAGTTTGTTAAGAATGTTGTAGAGATAGATGCATTGGATGAAGGCATGGAGAAAGTGACCTTGGAGGATGCTTCTACCATGGGAGACAAGCCAAAGGATGATGATGGAAGTGAAGCCAAAGTGGAAGAGGCACAAGGGAATGAAAATCAAACACATGAGGTGGAGCCTACTCAACCACTACCAAAGGATTGGAGATACAATCCACATCATCTCAAGGACCTCGTCATAGGTGAAGTATCAAAAGGGGTAACTACTCGCTCTAAAATTCAAGATTATTGTGGCCACTTTGCATTTATTTCACACATAGAACCCAAAAATGTGCTCGAAGCCGAGGCCGATTCATATTGGTTGCTAGCCATGCAAGAGGAGCTCAATCAATTTGAGCGCAACCAAGTTTGGCACCTTGTTCCTAGGCCCCACGATAGACCAACAATTGGTACTAAGTGGATCTTTAAGAACAAGTTGGATGAATCGGGTAATGTAGTTAGAAACAAGGCTAGGTTAGTTGCCCAAGGTTACACTCAAATCGAAGGGATCGATTTTGAAGAAACCTTTGCACCCGTAGCACGGCTTGAAGCCATACGGATGACATTAGCATTTGCCTCATATAAAGATTTCAAATTATTTCAAATGGATGTTAAAAGTGCTTTTCTAAATGGATTTATTGAAGAGGAGGTGTATGTTGAACAACCCCCGGGTTTGTTGATCATACACATCCGGATTTTGTTTTTAAATTAGATAAAGCTCTTTATGGTTTAAAACAAGCCCCTAGGGCTTGGTATGAAAGACTTTCTTCATTTTGACTTCAAATGGTTTTAAGAAAGGTAAAATTGATACAACTTTGTTTACAAAACATGTAAGAAAAGATATTCTTATTGTGCAAATTTATGTGGATGATATTATTTTTTGTTCTACTAATGAATCTCTTTGCAAAGCTTTGAGTCATGCATGAAGGATGAATTTGAAATGTCTATGATGGGGGAGCTCAACTATTTCCTTGGACTCCAAATCAAGCAAAGGAAGGATGGGATCTTCATCAATCAAGCAAGTACACAAAGGAACTAATCAAAAGGTTTGGGCTTGAAGGATCAAGAGTAAGCAAAACTCCCATGGCAACAACTACAAAGCTTGACAAGGATGAACAAGGTAAAAGTGTAGACATTAAACTTTATAGAAGCATGATTGGTAGTTTGCTTTATTTAACGGCTAGTAGGCCGGATATTATGTTTTCGTTTGTCTTTGTGCACGTTTTCAATCTTGTCCTAAAGAGTCTCACATAATTGCGGTTAAACGCATAATTGATACCTTAAGGGCACTATTGAAATGGGTTTGTGGTATCCTAAAACCGGATTATTTGAAATGAAGAGTTTTTCGGATGCCGACTATGCGGGTTGTAGGGTAGATAGGAAGAGCACAAGTGGAACATGTCAATTCTTAGGTAATTGTCTTGTATCTTGGTCTTCCAAAAAGCAAAATTCGGTAGCCCTATCAACCGCCGAGGCGGAGTATGTTGCAGCCGGAGCTTGTTGTGCACAAGTTCTTTGGATGAAACATACTCTCCTTGACTATGATTTACACTTTGATCATGTTAAAATATTTTGTGATAATACTAGTACTATTCACATGACAAAGAATGCAAATCAACATAGTAAAACCAAACACATTGACATTAGGTATTACTTTCTTAGAGATCATTATGAGAAAGGTGATATTGATATTGATTATGTTTCTACCGATTTTCAACTTGCCGATATTTTTACTAAACCTTTAGACTATGCTAGATTTTCATTTATTTGTGGTGAGTTGAATGTTTGTATTATGGATTCTTAAAATTAAAAATTGTTTTTCAATTGTTTTGTTTAACCTTTTTGATGTATGACAAAAAGGGGGAGAATAAGTTTAGTTTGATATTTAGTTTTTGATATTTAGTTTTGATATTATTTGAGTTTTATGAAGAAAAAGGAAGTTTGTGTTTATTTAAGTTTTTGGACAAAAACTATTGTGTTTGTTAAATGCTTTATGTATGCTTACATAGCTTTTCATATTCATGATAAATACATAGCATTGTTTGAGGGGGAGCTTTCCAAGCTTTTCCTCCTCTATTTGTTTCAATAACTTATATGTTTTGTCATCATCAAAAAGGGGGAGATTGTTGGCCCAAGGTTACAATCACCCTTGTTTAAGTGTATTTTGATGATTACAAAACATATTAGTTATTTGTACTAATAACATTTGTTGTTTAAGTGTGTTTCAGGTTTATTATCATACTAGAAGTACTCTCACTCAAATACAAGATTTTTGGACTCAAGACAATTCAATTTGGGCTCAAGTTGCAATATTGAAGATCAAGTGAAGATAGCCCACCTTGAAGAATAGCCTTGAAGTCTTTTAGAAAGTTTGTAAGTTTAGATTATTAAAGTTTGAATATAGGAAATTTGGCTCTACGATTTGCACACACACTTGTTTCATGTATTTCCTATGTTTTGAAAATAGTTTTTGAAAATGATTATTTCTAAGTTTTATGCCTTAGTTTATATATACATGTACCAAAGCTTTATATCTTGAAAATCTTGTTTAAAATATGTGTATAAACTATTTTCTGCATAATACTTAGCTATATGTATTTTTAAAATATTTATCAAAATTTTTCTAACTCAAAACAGCCCAGTTTTTCAGTTTCAGGCAACATCGGTCGACCGGCCCGGTCGACCGGTGCTGTGTCTGGACATGCACTGTTTGTGCATGTCCGTCGGTCGACCGGACCGGTCGACCGACGGAGAGCATTCTGCTCTCGGGAATTTCGGTCGACCGGACCGGTCGACCGGAAGAAGGAAACTGTGTTTCCTCCTTTTGGGTCGGTCGACCGGACCGGTCGACCGGGAGCCAACGGCTACTTCCAGCTAGGCTGGCGGTCGACCGGACCGGTCGACCGCCAAGCCTGCAACTTAGCAACGGCTCTTTCCTCTTTGGGATTTTCTGAAAATCTGTTTTCTTTTTCTGTTTTAACAGACTTTTGGAGAGTTGTTGGGGTGCTTTTGCAGGTTGAATTAGGTGAAAAGAAAATGTTTTTAACTTATTTTCAACCCTATAAATAGAGGAGAAGTCTCTCCTTCATATCACTTAGAAAAATCCTCAAGTTTTGTTGTTTTCAAAAGAGAAAAGAAAAATTGTTTAAAGCTTTCAATTCCTACTCTTTCAAGATTGTTTTTCAGTTGTGTTTGATTCTCTATATCACTCTACAACTGAAGTTTCTCACCACACTTCATAGAGCCAAAAATCCTATAATCATTCTATAGTGAAGTTGTAATTGAAGTGAGAGTGTTTGTAAAAGAGATTGAGAAAAAAGGTAGTGATCAAGTTGTGATCACTTTGTTCTTGTAATTCCTTCTTGTGGAGCAACCTCTTCGGTAGAGGTCCTTTGTATTCGGTGGAGCTCGGTGCTCGGTCTTCGGTAGACCAATTGTAAAGGCATCCTCGGTGGATAGTGGAAACCCTTCACGGAGGTGAAGGCGGGACTAGAGCAAGTGTGCTCGAACCTCGAAACAAATCATCTTGTTTGCGATTGCCTTTGCGTTATTCTTGCTTTCAATTTCTCTTGCTTTATATTGTCTTGAATTACTTGCTTGAGAACTAACCCTCTACTTGTGCAATCTTATCTTGTTTACTCTAATTGCTATACTTGTTGTATTACATTGTGAGCATTTCATTTTCATCATCATACTTGGCATTGATCGATCACACCTCAATACAACACGATTGCATTGCGCACCTCTAACCCATATCTAGGGGAATTAGGAGGAAGGAGTTCAGAACCTCGCAAGGGGTATTCGGCTCTTAGTCGTGTTTTGAGAGATCGTTGCATCACTCATTTAATTAAAGTTTTAAAAAGATCATTAGATTAGCATTCACACCTATTCACCCCCCCTCTAGGTGTTTTTCAATTGGTATCAGAGCTTGGACTCTAGGATTTGGCTTAACAACCTTAGAGAAGATCCTAATTTGCTAATCATTTCATTCATATTCATATAAGTAAAAATGGCCGATGGAATTAAGACCCCTCCTAAGTTTGATGGACTTAACTTTCCCATATGGAAAGTTAAGATGACCGTGTTTTTGCAATCTCTAGGTAGCCGAGTTGCAAAGGCCGTGACTAAGTCCTTTAGTGTACCCCCCGGTGACGAATCCACTTGGTCCGAAATAGAGACTAAGGAATTCGATGCCAATGCCAAAGCTCACTATGCACTTCTTCAAGCCCTAAATGATGATGACATAGCTAGGGTTATACATTGCAAATCCGCATTTGAGATTTGGTCACACTTGATAGTCACTCATGAGGGGACCTCACAAGTAAAGAAGGCTAAGATTGACCTTCTTCGGTCTCAATATGAAACATTTAGCATGCAAGACAATGAAACCATAGATGATATGGTTACAAGATTTACCAAGATTACTAATGGACTCTCTTCTTTAGGTGAAGATATCAACAATGATCAAAGAGTAAGGAAGATCATCCGGGCTCTTCCTCCTTCATGGGAAGTTAAAGCAACAACCTTGAAGGAACTCAACGACAATGAAGAGATGGAGCTTATAGGTCTCATTGGGAACCTCAAAACCCATGAGATGGAAAGGAAAGCAAGGGAGGACATGGCTCCTACCAAGAAGAAGACTATTGCCTTCAAGTGTCAATCATCCCACTCCGACGAAGATGATGAAGAAGAAGATGATGAAGAGCTCTCACTTCTAGTCAAAAATGTTCGGAGGATGTACAACAAGGTGAAGTTTCAAGGTAGAAGGAGATGGCAAGGAGGCAAAGAAGAAAGAAAGATCATATGCTTCAATTGCCAAAGACCGGGACACATTGTTGCGGAGTGTCCGGACAAAGCTAAGCCTCCACATCTAAGAAGCCTTACAAGAAGAAGGCTATGAAGGCAACTTGGGATTCGGAGACCGAATCCGAAGAAGAGATTGACACCGCCAACATGTGCTTCATGGCCAATGAAAGCACAAGCAAGGTAACCTCTTCCACCCCTTTTGATGATGAACTCTCCATGGATGAACTAGGAGAAGCTTTTGTTGAGTTGTCACAAAACTATGATTTCTTAAAGAAAAAGTATCTTAAAATGAAAAAGGAAAATGAATCTTTAAGTCTTCAAGTTTTTACTCTTACAAAAGAAAAGGATGAGTTGGTTTCCACTTTGGCCACTACCAAAAATGATTTAGAAAAATATAAGATTTCTTGCAAAGGTAAGGCCCCACTAATTGATTCAAATGAAGTTTCTATGCTTAAGGAAAGATTAGATTCTTTGAGTGTTGTTTTGAAAGATTGTGAGTTTAACAAGAAGAAATTGAGGCTATGTTTCCTAAGAAACAAGCCCCAAAGAAAAATGCTCATGCTCATATTCATGTTCATGCTACACAACCTAAACAACATGGCAAAACCCAAAAACATGCTCACACTACACATACACATCATGCTTTCATGTATAGAAAAGTGTACTATGTTCACATTGTGGGCGGAAAGGACACTTAGCTAATTTTTGTTATGATAGACTAAGTGCATCACATCATAATGTTTGGGTTCGTAACACTAACTTTCAAGGACCCAAGAAAGTTTGGGTACCAAAGTCAACAATTGTTTTAAATGATGTAGGTACTTTTCAAAGCCCAACGACGTAGAGGTTTGTGGTATCTTGATAGCGGTTGCTCAAGGCACATGACTTGGGACATCAACAACTTTGCAACCCTATCAAGATATCATGAAGGTGGCACCGTCACCTTCGGAGATGATGCCAAGGGTAAAATCATCGGTATTGGTAATGTAAAACTTGGCACCTCTCCTTTAATTGAAAATGTAGTTTTAGTTGATGGCCTCAAGCATAATCTCTTGAGTGTTAGTCAACTTTGTGATAAAGGTTTTGATGTAGTTTTGATAATGTTTCTTGTAAGGTAATTGATAGAACTTCTAATGTTTGTGTATTTTCCGGTTTTCGTGAAAGCAATGTTTATATGATTGATATGTTGAATATGTCTTGTAATATTACATGTTTGAAAGCCCTCGATGATGACTCTTGGTTGTGGCATAGGAGATTAGGGCATATTTCTTTTGATCATATTTCTAGATTAAATTCAAAGGAAATGGTGAAAGGTATTCCTTGCTTGAATTTTGAAAAGGACCGAGTTTGTGACGCATGTCAATTTGGAAACAAACTAAGTCTTCTTTCAAGTCAATTAAGGATATCATGACATCACGTCCTTTGGAATTAATCCATATGGATCTATTTGGCCCAACACAAACCAAAAGTCTAAGTGGGAATAGATTTGCTTATGTTTTAGTTGATGATTTCTCAAGATTTACATGGGTTTTTTTCTTGAACACAAAAACCAAGCATTTTCGTATTTCCAAATTTTTAAGAAAAGAGTTGAAAGAGAAAAGGATTCTTTGATTTTGAGAATAAGAAGTGATAGAGGAGGTGAATTCATTAACCAACCCTTTATCACTTTTTGTGATGAACATGGAATAAAGAATGAACTTTCTTGTCCTAGAACTCCACAACAAAATGGAGTAGTTGAACGGAAAAATAGAACATTACAAGAGATGGCTAGGACAATGCTAAGTGAATACGGTCTACCACATTATTTGTGGGCCGAGGCCGTTAATACATCATGCTACATATCTAATCGTGTTTTCTTGTGTAAAAATACAACTAAAACTTCTTTTGAAATGTACTTTTCTAGAAAACCAAATGTTTCTTATTTCAAAGTTTTTGGATGCAAATGTTTTGTTTTAAATACAAAAGATAATTTGGGAAAATTTGATCCTAAATCCTATGAGGCTATTTTTGTAGGTTACTCAAATACTAGTAAGGCTTATAGAGTTTTCATTAGATCATCATTGACTATTGAAGAGTCTATTCATGTTAAGTTTGAGGAATCTAACAAGTTTGTTAAGAATGTTGTAGAGATAGATGCATTGGATGAAGGCATGGAGAAAGTGACCTTGGAGGATGCTTCTACCATGGGAGACAAGCCAAAGGATGATGATGGAAGTGAAGCCAAAGTGGAAGAGGCACAAGGGAATGAAAATCAAACACATGAGGTGGAGCCTACTCAACCACTACCAAAGGATTGGAGATACAATCCACATCATCCCAAGGACCTCGTCATAGGTGAAGTATCAAAAGGGGTAACTACTCGCTCTAAAATTCAAGATTATTGTGGCCACTTTGCATTTATTTCACACATAGAACCAAAAAATGTGCTCGAAGCCGAGGCCGATTCATATTGGTTGCTAGCCATGCAAGAGGAGCTCAATCAATTTGAGCGCAACCAAGTTTGGCACCTGTTCCTACGCCCCACGATAGACCAACAATTGGTACTAAGTGGATCTTTAAGAACAAGTTGGATGAATCGGGTAATGTAGTTAGAAACAAGGCTAGGTTAGTTGCCCAAGGTTACACTCAAATCGAAGGGATCGATTTTGAAGAAACCTTTGCACCCGTAGCACGGCTTGAAGCCATACGGATGACATTAGCATTTGCCTCATATAAAGATTTCAAATTATTTCAAATGGATGTTAAAAGTGCTTTTCTAAATGGATTATTGAAGAGGAGGTGTATGTTGAACAACCCCCCGGGTTTGTTGATCATACACATCCGGATTTTGTTTTTAAATTAGATAAAGCTCTTTATGGTTTAAAACAAGCCCTAGGGCTTGGTATGAAAGACTTTCTTCATTTTTGACTTCAAATGGTTTTAAGAAAGGTAAAATTGATACAACTTTATTTACAAAACATGTAGGAAAAGATATTCTTATTGTGCAAATTTATGTGGATGATATTATTTTTGGTTCTACTAATGAATCTCTTTGCAAAGCTTTTGAGTCATGCATGAAGGATGAATTTGAAATGTCTATGATGGGGGAGCTCAACTATTTCCTTGGACTCCAAATCAAGCAAAGGAAGGATGGATCTTCATCAATCAAGCCAAGTACACAAAGGAACTAATCAAAAGGTTTGGGCTTGAAGGATCAAGAGTAAGCAAAACTCCCATGGCAACAACTACAAAGCTTGACAAGGATGAACAAGGTAAAAGTGTAGACATTAAACTTTATAGAAGCATGATTGGTAGTTTGCTTTATTTAACGGCTAGTAGGCCGGGATATTATGTTTTCCGTTTGTCTTTGTGCACGTTTCAATCTTGTCCTAAAGAGTCTCACATAATTGCGGTTAAACGCATAATTAGATACCTTAAGGGCACTATTGAAATGGGTTTGTGGTATCCTAAAACCGGATTATTTGAAATGAAGAGTTTTTCGGATGCCGACTATGCGGGTTGTAGGGTAGATAGGAAGAGCACAAGTGGAACATGTCAATTCTTAGGTAATTGTCTTGTATCTTGGTCTTCCAAAAAGCAAAATTCGGTAGCCCTATCAACCGCCGAGGCGGAGTATGTTGCAGCCGGAGCTTGTTGTGCACAAGTTCTTTGGATGAAACATACTCTCCTTGACTATGATTTACACTTTGATCATGTTAAAATATTTTGTGATAATACTAGTACTATTCACATGACAAAGAATGCAAATCAACATAGTAAAACCAAACACATTGACATTAGGTATCACTTTCTTAGAGATCATTATGAGAAAGGTGATATTGATATTGATTATGTTTCTACCGATTTTCAACTTGCCGATATTTTTACTAAACCTTTAGACTATGCTAGATTTTCATTTATTTGTGGTGAGTTGAATGTTTGTATTATGGATTCTTAAAATTAAAAATTTTTTTCAATTGTTTTGTTTTAACCCTTTTTGATGTATGACAAAAAGGGGGAGAATAAGTTTAGTTTGATATTTAGTTTTTGATATTTAGTTTTGATATTATTTGAGTTTTATGAAGAAAAAGGAAGTTGTTGTGTTATTTAAGTTTTTGGACAAAAACTATTGTGTTTGTTAAATGCTTTATGTATGCTTACATAGCTTTTCATATTCATGATAAATACATAGCATTGTTTGAGGGGGAGCTTTCCAAGCTTTTCCTCCTCTATTTGTTTCAATAACTTATATGTTTTGTCATCATCAAAAAGGGGGAGATGTTGGCCCAAGGTTACAATCACCCTTGTTTAAGTGTATTTTGATGATTACAAAACATATTAGTTATTTGTACTAATAACATTTGTTGTTTAAGTGTGTTTCAGGTTTATTATCATACTAGAAGTACTCTCACTCAAATACAAGGTTTTTGGACTCAAGACAATTCAATTTGGGCTCAAGTTGCAATATTGAAGATCAAGTGAAGATAGCACCTTGAAGAATAGCCTTGAAGTCTTTTAGAAGTTTGTAAGTTTAGATTGTTAAAGTTTGAATATAGGAAATTTGGCTCTAGATTTGCACACACACTTGTTTCATGTATTTCCTATGTTTTGAAAATAGTTTTTGAAAATGATTATTTCTAAGTTTTATGCCTTAGTTTATATATACATGTACCAAAGCTTTATATCTTGAAAATCTTGTTTAAAACATGTGTATAAACTATTTTCTGCATAATACTTAGCTATATGTATTTTTAAAATATTTATCAAAATTTTTCTAACTCAAAACAGCCCAGTTTTTCAGTTTCAGGCAACATCGGTCGACCGGCCCGGTCGACCGGTGCTGTGTCTGGACATGCACTGTTTGTGCATGTCCGTCGGTCGACCGGACCGGTCGACCGACGGAGAGCATTCTGCTCTCGGGAATTTTAGGTCGACCGGACCGGTCGACCGGAAGAAGGAAACTGTGTTTCCTCCTTTTGGGTCGGTCGACCGGACCGGTCGACCGGGAGCCAACGGCTACTTCCAGCTAGGCTGGCGGTCGACCGGACCGGTCGACCGCCAAGCCTGCAACTTAGCAACGGCTCTTTCCTCTTTGGGATTTTCTGAAAATCTGTTTTCTTTTTCTGTTTTAACAGACTTTTGGAGAGTTGTTGGGGTGCTTTTGCAGGTTGAATTAGGTGAAAAGAAAATGTTTTTAACTTATTTTCAACCCTATAAATAGAGGAGAAGTCTCTCCTTCATATCACTTAGAAAAATCCTCAAGTTTTGTTGTTTTCAAAAGAGAAAAGAAAAATTGTTTAAAGCTTTCAATTCCTACTCTTTCAAGATTGTTTTTCAGTTGTGTTTGATTCTCTATATCACTCTACAACTGAAGTTTTCTCACCACACTCATAAAGCCAAAAATCCTATAATCATTCTGTAGTGAAGTTGTAATTGAAGTGAGAGTGTTTGTAAAAGAGATTGAGAAAAAAGTGTAAGTTGTGATCACTTTGTTTGTTCTTGTAATTCCTTCTTGTGGAGCAACCTCTTCGGTAGAGGTCCTTTGTATTCGGTGGAGCTCGGTGCTCGGTCTTCGGTAGACCAATTGTAAAGGCATCCTCGGTGGATAGTGGAAACCTTCACGGAGGTGAAGGCGGGGACTAGAGCAAGTGTGCTCGAACCTCGAAACAAATCATCTTGTTTGCGATTGCCTTTGCATTATTCTTGCTTTCAATTCTCTTGCTTTATATGTCTTGAATTACTTGCTTGAGAACTAACCCTCTACTTGTGCAATCTTATCTTGTTTACTCTACTTGCTATACTTGTTGTATTACATTGTGAGCATTTCATTTCATCATCATACTTGGCATTGATCGATCACACCTCAATACAACACGATTGCATTGCGCACCTCTAACCCATATCTAGGGGAATTGGGAGGAAGGAGTTCAGAACCTCGCAAGGGGTATTCGGCTCTTAGTCGTGTTTTGAGAGATCGTTGCATCACTCATTTAATTAAAGTTTTAAAAAGATCATTAGATTAGCATTCACACCTATTCACCCCCCCTCTAGGTGTTTTTCAATC